>MWRL01028425.1:0-13213 GCA_002157085.1 Melampsora occidentalis | reverse complement strand
TAGTCTGGGCCTGGCATCCCAGAAAAGCCCACCGTTTATTGACAACAGCCAACATCATGCTGGCTTTCCATCAGGCAACCTTCACAGCACTCTGTGGACTTTTAGTCGTAGTATTATATTGTGAGGTACATACATAGAGTCGCCATTGTAATGATATGCATAACGAGTTTTCAATTTTGCTTAACAAATGCTGCAGATGGGCCCAGGGACAAGCCGTAACTGGTAAGCAGGGATGCAGTGAGTACCCAGCAGACCCAGCCCATCTCTGTTTTCAAATTTGAAGCCTTTGAGTCGGGATCCAGCGGAGCGGCATGCCGAACAAGAGCGTCTGCTCAACCAATGAGCATGTGCTGTGCGCCGCGGAGGCCCGTGGCTGCGGCTGTGCACGTGACGGCGATGCGGCTTGAGTACGCTGGTGATAATCACAAAACTTAACCTAAGCCACAGGCTGTTTCATATGCTTTGTGATGATCAACCGGTGTGCCAGGCCCTCATTTGACCCAGCAAGACATCCCTTCTTCGACCTTACCCTCCTCACTCCGCCATGGTAGGCGGCTTTTTCGCCTCGATCTCAGCTCCTCTTCCCTTCCAACCATGAGCAGAGCCTTTACTTGATTCCCACTGTCATGGTGGGAATAAGGAACGAAGCCTAGCTAGGGATGCTGACTTCGTGCTCTGCTCTTTCCGTTTGAATTTTCGATATTCCCATCATCTGTAGCCTCGTGAAGTTAAAGACATCAAGGCCTTCCTCTTGACCGCTCAGCGCAAGGATGCAACCGGTCAGTACTCCGCTTACGAACAACTTCAAGCTAGCTTTTACTTATCTTTGATTCTCGTGCTTAGCTTGTCGGATAAAAAAATCGACACGTAAAACCGGCCCAGGTACCACCACTCCTGTCACCAAGTTCAAGGTTCGATGCTCGAAATACCTTTACACCCTTGTACTTACCGACTCCGAGAAGGCTGAGAAATTGAGGGCGTCTCTACCACCCAGTGAGCGCTTCGTTGAATCTTTGTGTCCATCTTGAACCGCCGACTTACCTCATTTTATTCTTATGTCAGCCCTCAAGATCGACGACGTGGACAAGGAGAAATCCAAGAAGAAAGCATAAACGCCGTAGTTTTCTTCATGTACTCGCCATTTTATGCCTATGCTCAGAATGCAATGTCAATGTTCAGCTCCCTACCTCGCGCCTTGTTGGATATGCAAACCTCGCCTACCTTCCACATGAGGTGTAACCCTGACCAATCGAGTCCATGTCCATTTACCTTCTCGTTCTCCCTTATTAGGCTACCAGCGGGATTTGCCGGCGCATCACGTCCGTTGTTTATCTCCGGTTCACATCGGGTCGTTCTGATACGCTTTCAGCATGACGCAAGGCTGAAGCCACTGCAATCTCGACACGCCGGCTACCGGATGCGCTCTCGCTTCACCGGTTCAACATTCCAGATATTATTTCATGATCTTGAATCACTGCATTCTATCCTACCATCGCACCCTCTTAGACAGTTCCGTGATTGTGGCATGACCTGAGGTCTACCTTTCAACACATCTCCGGAGATTCAGGGTTTAAAAGCGTAAATTGCTCAGACTGGAATTAGAAGTTGGCCGAGTTGTGAAAATCGTTTCTGTTTTGTCACCCGCTTGACTGTCAATCCGCTCATACATTTTATCATCTCCTACTTTTGTCTAACTTGATATATACCACCCATGTGATGATTTCTGGTGTCTATCAGTGCGGCCATCAATAAAATATATCGCAGTCTTGATGCAACTAAGATAGCCTTGAACGCCCCGCGCCTACCTTTAACGCTACTCTTGGGAGGTCCTGCTAGGACCCAGGAATGCGTCTATCGATGTTTGTACCGAGACTCGATTTTCAGTTCTTACGCGCTACACTACGCATCACTTCTAGTCTCAAGGTGCCAAGCACATCAAGAGATGCGCATGGGCCAGGGCTATCGAATGACCCTACTCCCAGTCCCCCAACTTTGCTCACTTTGGCGCAAAATCGATTGGCGCAAAAAAAATTTGGGTCCCTGAGGCCCAATTCCGACGTCCGATTTTAGGCCTTTTTTGGCTTCTACATCCATATATCTCAAGAAATATGGGTGCTATGAGGATGAAAGCTAGCTCAAATGAAAGCCTTCACTCTCACGCACATTTTTGCACTACTGTAGGTCTTGTCAAAGTGTAGTCTTGTGCCCGAAAACCTCTCCAACAAAATGTCAGAATTCTCGGTACATACCTCTAGAGGTGTATTCCTGGGTCCTAATATAGTCAAAAAAATATATATATACAGGCAACTATATACAAACTATATACATAAATATACTTGCTTTGAGTACCGTAAATATACATATATCATTTTTACTGGGGCTCATCCACATGAGTTTGCTTATCTTCAAAGTTACACAAGACTACGGCTGTATCATGTATCCATCCTTTAGCCCAAGATTTGACTCAAGAAGTCTGAAGACCTATCTGATTGACCAGACATACTGACACAGCAAAGACCAAAGCTTCAAAGTTATCAAGGGTTCCATTGAAAATTGAAATCATATCTAACTTGCTTCCCGCCTGCTGATCTTGACTGGCTGAAACTAAAGTATTCTTTTGAAGAACTTTGCTCAATACATAGAGCATTCCATTTATTGGTGAGAATTATACGTACTTGGTATTCCTGAATGATGATCCATTTTGTTCCCATTTTTGGTCTCTGTAGCTTTCATTATTGCAGTTTATATAGGGGCCCGCCATGCCCCTGTTTTCTAGAATTTTTTGGCGCGCCAAACGCGCCTCGCCCACCGCCTGATTCTCCATTCCTCTGAACCATGACACCAGGTGAAAACATTGATCAATGTTGTGCAATCAAATTTCACAAACACTGACCAATCTTGTTCACAAAACTTGAACAAACTAGCATTAGCATAACTTGTATCAAGCCAAGCTTCAAAGAACCCTGAGTTGAAATGAACATCCTCATACCCTACCATGAAGTATATCAAATGATCCAATTCTTATGTATCCCAGAAGATGGAAAAAGTATGATGTTTGATCAAAATAAGTCCCACAATCTTTCAATAATACACACATCAACATTTACCCCTAACATCAAACCTTTTTTTAAAATCAAATCTAAGCTCTGATACAACCCAGATCACCAAACCACCGATATACACATTCCTCTCAACTCCAAAATCTTGAAATATATCACTATAGATACACACAAATCTACATTTTTCCAAACACCCATCTCTCCTTTCCACTCAACCCACCCCATTCCTCCTATCGGCCCTTTTTCCATTCAACCCAATCCAAAACCCACCCCATCTCATTCTTCCTGCATCCGATCACCATCTCCTTCAACCCGATCCCTAATCCCATCCGTTTCTCTTTCAGGTGCATAACCAAAAAGACTAGAAGAAGTACACTCTTTACCATACTGAGTCTTTAATCTCTCTTCATACGTTTCCAAATCTTCTTTAAAACTTTCATACGTTTGCCTTGATAATCCATTAAAGATAAATGCAGGTGAAACCGGTGGTGATGGGGACTCTCCTCTCTGGGATTCTAAGATCGGATAACAACATTCCATATCTAATGAAAATTTCAGTAATGAGGTGGTCATAGGATCAGCCGGTAAGACCGCGAGTGACTAAACAGAAGAAAGAGACATGTTAAAGGTATGAGATTGCTATTCTCTGGCTTCCTTGAGACAAAAAGATCTCCGTTATACCTCGTGATACATCCTGATGGCATCCGAATTGCTTCCCAAAGCATGAAATGCCATTCCAGTTGCCGTCAACGCAGCTGCCGATCGAGGCTGAAGATACTTAGCTTGTTTCGCTGCCTCCAATGCTTCGGGATATCGTCTGTTGATCAACCAAGCCAATCAAGATACTTGCCCAAACAATCACATCGAAACAGCAGGGCAGAGAAAATACGGACTTTAATCTTCTATAACAATGTGATAGATTCAAGTAAGTAGGTGCCCATATCTTAGGATCCGTCTGACTACTCTGTGAAGCTTTGATGGTCGATTCAAATAATTCTGCTCCCTCCTGCCACCTTGAGTTTCCATCCATCAGCATACAAAACAAACATCCGAATGAAAAAGGAACTATACTTACTGTTCTTGATAATAGCAAACCACACCACGCTCATGCAATACAAGCGGATCAAAAGGACAAATTTCACTAGCCGCCATAAGATAATCAGACGCAAGAGTCGGATTAGCAAGTTGGATGTGCTGCATTCCAATGAATAACAATGGAAAATGAGAGCTGTTAAACGAGCCCAACAAACGTCAAAACAAATCAGTCTTTTTCCTTTAAAAACGGATCAGAAAATTCATGATCTGATTCGGGAATGCTTCAGAAAAGAAAATGTACCCTTGAAAATTATGAGAAGCTGTCGAGTAAGCTGTGATCGCTTGATCATGTTCACCCTCATAAGCAAGTGCATGTCCGAATCCAAACCAAGCAGGCGCAAATCTAGAATCCATGAGAGCGGATTTACTTTATCAAAACAAAACAAAACACAACATATCAGCCTAAGTGCGGTGTTGAGAAAAAAGCTTAATAAAGATAACCCACGAGAAAAATCTCCTGGATTCCTCCCAGCGCCTTTGACTAAAATACCAAAGCCCAGCGGCATACCAACTTATGGCCGAGTTAGGATCCCGTTCAACTAAATCATGAGCCAGTAAAAAGAGTGAAGGACGTAGATGCGGCATCATTGCCATACAAGTGAGATGTAATGGCAGTGTAGGCGGATGATGATCATGTAGAGTCAGGATCCTTAGGAGTCAAATAAACGTTCAACGTCAGTATCTTGCGTGAAATAGCACAAAGATAAAGAGCCGAGGTGTTACCTAGAGGTGATCCGATGACAATCTTGAAACCGATAGTTAGTGAATAACCAATCAGCCAAACCAAAAGCCGCATCCGGATCATCTGAAAGGTTATACTTCTCTTTCAATAATCGAAATGCTTCAAAGACTTCTTCCTTGTGATTGAATTTCTTCAATCGAACAGTATAAAGAGATTTGATGAAGAGTGCGTCATCCGGTGTTTGATGATGATATCCAAGTGATTGAATAAACTCCCACTCTTGAGGAGAAGACAAAGAACTCAGCTTTATAGGCAAGACACGCGCCATGCATCATATAAGAGATAATCAATCAAGAAGTAAAATAAAGTGGCTGGTATCCTCACCTTCTTCAGGTTCGAGCATGTTTCCACCAACAAGTGCTTCAAAGCTTTCATAACATTTCACATCCAAAGCAAGAGACTCCAAGAAACATTCCTTGGCTCGGTCCAGTGATTTGTTTTGTAGGTGTACCAATCCACGAAGATAACACATCGACGACTCAAACTTGATCCCTCCATCCATAGTAGCCTTACTATCAGCATACTTCTTGCCCAGGGATCCTGTTTTACTTGAACCTTGTTGGTGATCTGCGTGTTGGCCCTTTAGTTTACTGGCGCGTTGAGACGAGTTCAAGTTTGAAGGCTGATCAAGATCGGTTTGATTTTGTGACTCGAGTCTAAATGGGTTTTCATCTCCTACCATCTCCATAGCAGCTTCCCATTTACCTTGTCGAATCATACATTGAGCCGCAAGATATCGACAAGCGGTTGAATAATCTGTCATCCTAACAGGCGCCAACTCATTCGTCTCGTCTCGACCACCATCATTTTTATCTCGATCAGTATTAGCAGCAGTCACATCTTCTACAATCAAATCATCATTTGTTGAATCTGGATTGATTTGTTGAAGATCAAGTGGACGACGTGCAATCCTTCGAACACCCGTTAAGATCTTTTCCGCTCGAACAAATTGACCAGTAAGGAAATAAACTTGAGCAAGCCAAAAAGCATCATTAGGATTCGATGTTAACCCATAAACTTTCGCGCCCCAGAATGCCGCAGTCTCATAAAGATGTTGAGCACGCGCGTCATCTCGCCATAATCTTAAACGATCTGTCATGGTCCAATCCAATGGAGTTTGATCGGGAGCTTGTTCCATCGAAGCTTCTTCAAGATGATCAGGAACACCAGAATCATAAAATGAGATAGGATCAGTTGATTGAATATTCATTTTATCATCTTGACCATCTTGTTCAAAGCTACAATCGATTTGAGGGTCTTGAAGACTTGAATCATGTTGAGATAATTTTGAGGTAAGGTTAGGGACTTGAGGAGAACCAGAAGTAGAAAAACATCTACTGAGAAGAGGAGTAAGACTATGACTTGAAAATGATTGCTGAGCCTGTAGTTGAGCAGCTCGAGTCAAAGGTCTAGTGGCGACAGGAGATTGACGAGGCGACATGGCGAGGGTAGAAGAACCAGCTTGTTCGAAGAGAGGACTACCAGGTGGCATAAGACTACTTGCAGGTAATCGTCTTCGAAGAGGTAAAGCAGATGAAGGTTGAGGTAAACTAGTAGGAAGAGAACCTAGACGAGCTCTAAGACGAGTTTGAACAGTTGGAGGTTGATTTGGATGATTAGAAACATTAGGAGTGTTTAGATTAGAAGGTATACGTGAAGAAGATTGATGTGGATGAGATCGATTTGAGTTAGTTGAAGGCATCTTGATATGAAGTTGAAGTTGAAGTTGAAGTTGAAGTTGAAGTTGGATTGATCGAATCAAAGTCAAATGGAATCAGGATTCAGCCTCAAGAGTCAACAAGAATTCTTCAAATCAAATCACCATCTTATAAGCATATCTCTAACACACTTCACATACATCGTAATCACATACTACATACTCTCTAGAGTCTACATAGAGTTACTTACAACAAATTCAATGCATGATTGATGAACTGGAATGTTACCATGAAGATCTCTTTTGATATAAATCCTCACTCTGCTATATCCTTTTATCAGTTGCTGACAAAAACAGTTCCAGCATACGAACACAAGCAATCCCAAGCTATCAAATACCTACTGAAATGGTGATACAAAGGACGCGAATTCACGCGAGATCAAGGTAATTTCACCACTTTAAGTCCTTAGAAAAACCACTTCTTTATCATACAACATATACATTCCCAGATTTCATTCGAAAAGGTTGTGCACAGGTTGATAATGAATAGCATCACGATCTTTTTTAAAATCTTCATTTATCATTGAGTCATTCAAGATTCCAAATCAAAAAAAACGAAATAAGAATCCATGATTTTGGGTAACGAAAAAAATGTAATTAATAAAGAAAGAAACTGTTCGGGAATTGAATATGTATGATGATTTGTATGTATTTACATACATAAAGTACAATTTAGAAAAAAAGAAAAACAAATCCCCCCAAAAAAATAGATACACAAATGAAAGATGATGATTAAGAATTAGTTTGAAATGCAGCAAAAGTAGAAAATCCAAAAATGAAAATAAGAATAAAAAAATGATGATGATGATGATGATGATGATGATGATGATGATGATGATGGAAAAAATGCAGCAGGAAAAGATGAATGCAGCAAAGGGGAAAAACCATGCAGAAGAGGCTACATACATACTTACATAACGAGGTATTGATTGATAGTGATAAACTCATTGATCAAAGGGGTTGAGCATCCATCTCTTGGACTGCCCGATAACTTGGTGGTAAATCATCTTGTATAGAAGATAGATTGGATTGATGACTTGAGGGTAGCGAAAGTGTGAGTGCAGAACCGTGTTGAGAACCATGAATGCTGATCGGATTAGGATCTCGCAGATGAGGTATAGCTGATGTTGGTTGACGAGGTGCAGAGACAAGCTAGAGATACAACATCGCACAGACTTCAGTCTTTAATTATTGATTGATCTCAATAAAACTTTGGGAAAATGGACTCACCTGGATTGGTAAAGAGATGATTAAATCTGTAGCTTGATTAGGCACTGAAACTGTAAGGTTAAAGTAATACTATTTTTTTTGAAAAAAAATGATGTCAGTCACAAATCATCCACAAGTCACATCAATTAGAGAAGGTAAAGATCACTTCGTACCTGAACAACAATGTTCGGGCAACTAAAGTCCGGCACCGCATTGGTTCCTAGCAATAGTTCACCTTCATACCGTCTACTCCAATGTGGGCTAGTAGTAGAAGGGGCATGAATACCACGATTAGGCCCATCAGGACGATGAGTACCTTTCGAAAGAGTATTCTGTTGATGTGGTGAGTCAGTGTAAGACCCCTTTGAGGATTTGGTGAGAAAAAGCCAACAAATCATTTACCTCATGAGTCCCCGAAACGCCTAGAGCAGTCAGAGTAGCACGTTGTAAGAGTGAGACTTCAAAGTATGATGGTGCAAAATCAGTGGTAACCGAAGGATCAGATGAAGTGAATTTCAAAAAGTATGGCAACGGTCTGTTACGTCCATAACAGAGAGGCGATGGTAAAAGGACCATCACTTTTGTAAAAAAAGGTGATGTAGAGAAAACATTATGATAAGCATATATGACGTCATCCAAGCTGTTTTGTTATCTGAACAAAATCGGACTGACCCTCATACCAAGCCGATTTTTGGCCACGAGTCTGATATGAAGAAGGTATTTTGATATACTGTCGGATTTTACGACCCATCCATCCATCAGGATCTTCCATAGGATTAGGAAGAGGTAAGCCTAGGTTATAAGCTGCTTGTCTTGTCACTGAAGTGATAGGAGGCTGAGTTTGTCTCGATAAAAGCACAAACGGTGCTAAGAGTCGGTCATTGGATCTAAGCAAGCCTCTTCGAGCCAATGTAACTTTCTGGTGAAAAATGCGTGAAATGAACATCTAAGATACGCTTCTCCCGAGGATAAAAAGGGGCTGATGTTACTCACTATGTAATACTTGACACTCGCCCATTCAATGGTCTTGCTAGGTAGTCTAGCGCGACTGAAGGGTGCCATTGGATCCGGAGCTGAACTAGTTAGAGCAAAGCTAGGTGGTAGAGAGACTTCATTGGAACTACTAGGAGGTAAGTAAAACTTGAACGGAAAAGTCTTGGTGCCACTTAGGCGTTGTTCTGAAGTGGCGATTAATGGAGGCTGATATAAAGATTGATCAAGTTGTAAGAATACAATCTCGTCTCTGTAGGATAGTAAGGCAGGTAAGTAAAGAACCACACTTATAGGCCAAAAAAGATTATGGTATGTAGATGCTAACTGACTGCAAAGCATTACCGGTGTTAGTTCCTTGTGAGCGTACCACAGTGGTACTCACCACACCCTTCAATTTCACCCTGATTTCTCTAAAAGATTCACCAAATTCACCCAAATTAAGCTTGAGCTCACCCCTCAACTCTTCATCAACACCTTGTAGTAAGACCGGATAACGTGCTTGTGAAGGGGAAAAGAGAGTGAGTTGAATTTTCCCAGAGGATGAGATGACGATATGAGGCTTCAGATTAACCGTTTGAGTCCGAGGTGGTGGTTGTTCAGAGATAGAAGGTTGTAATGGAATTTGATGTGAAGATCTCGAAGTGAGATTAGAAGAACCAGCATAAGTAGCAGGCCTGTTAAACCGCTGAGGTCGTCGAGTGTAAGATGGTAATTCATCTCCTGATACAGGTTCTGATGCTGGATTGCGAATGGTGACCAAGTCAGGGACTGTAGGCCTATCCAATCGACTGGTTGACATTGACATTGAAGATAAACGAACAGAAGGTGCCAAAAAAGCAGAGAGTGGTCTAGAATTCCTCGGTCTACTGAGTGAAAGAAATCTAGGAGTGCTGTGATCAGAAGGAGTAGGTTGATTTGAGATTCGAGAATTGTGAGAAGACCGAGAGTTTTGCCTAGGTTCAGAAGGCATCAAAGAAGGAAGTAAAGATGTAGTCGAAGAACGAAGATTGGATCCCAGAAGATCCAAATGTGAGCTGAACATGATTCTTTGTGAATGTGATCTTGAATGGGGATATTGGAAGATTGATGGATGAGCTTTTGTTTAGTAAGATAATAAAGGGAATCAAACTAGTCTTTCTTGATTTCTTTTTTTCTTTCTTTGATTTCTTTGATTTAATTTGATTGGAATTCAAAGGTTTATTGTTGATGATTAGTTTAGATTGAATTGTTCAGAATAATAAACAGTTTGGTGAATGTTTCTCTAAACGTTGATGATGTATAGTACTATGTGGTATTATGAGCATGAGAGATGATCCCTTGCCTTTTCAAAAAGATGATATTGATAATTAAGAGATGTTGAGTTTCTGAAATGTATGCTGATTGAGATGTGGTAAAGAAGAAGAAGTGATCACCAACAAGATAAGATGTGTGTGAAGTAAAAATTGAAAATTGATTGATCAAGAATTTGGATTAAAAAATGGATTAAGTTTGATAATTCATTCAAAACACACAAGTGAAGAAGTCAACTACAAAGTACAAGAGTGAAGTCAACTGATCAAGAAAGATGATGATGATGATGAGTAGAATTCAAATTGAAATTGAATTGAGCAACGAATTATGTAAAAAAGACTGAATTGGTTCGTTTTAATTGAATTTCTGTCTGTCCTTGTCTGAGAGAAAGAAAAGAAATGAAAAGAAATGAAAAGAAATCACTCAAAAAATCAATTTTATAAATCATCAAGTGCAAGATCAAGACTTCCAACAGTTATCTTCAAATAATTGTAATCTCAGCAAGTCTGAAGTCTGAAGTCTGACGTCTCAGGATCATTTTGATATGTAGCTTTTGATCTTTTTTAAATCAATTGTTTCTCTTCTTGCGAATGTGATCTCTCATGAGTAATTACATATGACTCATACAAATCTGATTTGATTTTGATAAATACAAACTGAATATCAAACATTCCGATTCAGGAAAATCAAAACTGGATGCAAAATTATGTGTGCACCGCGGTGTTGAGCAAAAATGCGGTGCGGTAGGAAATCCCAACCATCTGCTGTGCTGCACTGCGTAGGTAGCGCAAGTGTACCAAGAAGCTGTTTCCCCCTGCGGTGATGCATAGCGCAGTGAGCACAGCAGTGTATGGCGCACAAATGTAAATACATAGTCATGATTTTGTTTGAAAGGACACCCAGTTCATAGAAATTGAATGGCTACCAGCGGGACCTTCCCAATTTTAGCACAGATTGATCTTAATCATCTCACCATTGCAGCTGCTGCCACCACGGTCGAGCAATTAATATCCTTAACCTTGGATTGAAAAATCAAAATAGGTAGGTTGTAACAAGCACAAGTTATAGACTGTGAAAACACTCAAAAAACAATCCAATCCAACCCATTATCTTTCTACATATATGTAACTGATCAAGAAGACGCATTGGATTTAATTTCCCGAATCCAATCTTCTTCATCCTTAGTTCCTTTCCTCAACAAATACAATTCCAAATGCCCATGTAAACCCAACCCGATCCCATCTCCATTCCCACTTTTAGAAGCCAACAGTCCGACTTTCTTCAAACTCAATTGATTTCCACATTTCAGTATTCTTCCTTTAGATGTGATAATATAGAATTGATGTTCACACTCTGAGTCTCCGTCTGTGAGTTCTAAAAGATGGTCAATAAAAAGATCTTCTTCATTCCAGTGTAAGATTAAGTCTCGAGTAGGTGGTTGATCTTTGGGTCGGAAAACGTAAACTGGATAAACGATGGAGGAGTTGGGATCCTTGGATTCGAAATGAGCCGGTTCGAGTCCTTGAGGTAAACTTGAAGGTGGTGGAGGGAATTGGATCTTGCGAGGTATAATCATTCCTCGTTCCTACAACCAAAAGATCAGATCAGTCAGTTATTTCAAAGTAAAAGCAACCCGCGATCTTCTCCCTTTTCTTTTTTTCCAAACAACATCCTACCTGTAATGCTGTGCGTAATCGCTTCTCCTCCAAACCTTTCCGCCGTGCTTCTTCCAACTTCCGTCTAGCATCCTCCTCACGCTCTTCAATCAACCTATGAACTTCCACCACCAGTTTACTGAATTCTAAATCCTCAACCTCACTCGCCTCTTTATCCAATTCGATCATCCTCTGAAGTGGTAAAAGTGCATCTTCATATTGCTTTAAAGCGATCTTCGCCTTGGAATTTCTGAAGAACGCTTTACGAACAAATGATGGGATCGGGGTGGGTAATGGAGCTTTTGTAACACCTTCACAATCGGTTATACATGAACGATAATTACCTATCAAAATCATCAGAAAAAAACAATCAATCAATGAAATCATTCAATGAAGTGAATTTGGAAAAATCTTCTGTCTGACCAAGTGCAAGATGACAAGCTGCTCGATTCGAAAGAAGTGTTCTAAGAGTCACCTCAAACCTTTCTCGATTCTCTTGATACTCCTTCGAATCAGATTTCCTTGCGCCTTCAATAAGCTCAATAGCTTGTTTATAAAACCCTAATGCTTGTTTAAAATCTTTCAATTTAAATAATTCATTGGCTCTTTCTTTTAAGGATTTCACCGATTCTTCAATCGATTCAAGATCATAGATTAATGATTGTAAGGCTTCAATCGGTCCTTCATCTTTCACTTCTTTGGGGATTTCTTTCATGAATAATGGGGTTTGATCCCATCCTTCTGATTTCCATAATTCTTCGGCTGTTTTGTTTTCTGAATTACTCGGTCGTGGTGTTGGTCCTTTAATTTGTGAGCCTTCTTGATCTTGGGTCATCTTTGAATAAACTTTGTCTTGGTCATCTGAAAATTTAAAATTTAATTTAATCTGTATTCAAAACTCAACCCGCATACACTCAGGTCTGTAACCTAAAACACCCTGTACAAATACATTATTTCACATGATGTTTCACTTTTTTTTGCCAGAATCCGATCCCAGGAATCAAACTACCAAAGCTGTACACTGATCATTAGTTGACCATCTTGATTCCTGCACTTTACTTCTCTATGACTAGAACGACGGGGGCGGCCAGCCGCCCTATCGGCTGTTATTCACATAACCCTCAGCTATAAATATCATTTTGAGCACAATACATAACTATCTTTCCATATCACCATAATCTCATAGTTGCACTTATATTTTCTGCAGATCCACAGATTCCACCACTTCCGTTTTATAACGTATACAGCAAGTTCATCACAAATTCACCCTACAACAAAGTAATGTGAATAGTGGGTCAGACTCATGTTACAACTTTATATGAATCTAAGAATCACGTCACTATATACACTGAAAATTATAAAACAAAGATTGCCACATTTGTCACCTACAATTATCATCCAAATTAATCAACATTGTCAGTGTCATTCCAAGAAACAGCTGATATATTGCTCA
>KZ148544.1:0-15429 GCA_002157085.1 Melampsora occidentalis | reverse complement strand
ACATTGAATTATGTTTCTTGCTTTCATAGATTTTGATTTTCGTGCATCCCAGAAAGCACGAGTGCCACTTCTTCACATATCCGAAACTTATTGCACTCTTAGCTCATCTTGGTTGCCGAAGCCTCTGCGCGAAAAGCTCGCAACCAAACACAAAACTTTATCTTCCGCTCGCTACGTCAACTTTACCGGGGATCACAACGCTCACATGTTGGTCGTCGAAGTTGAGATAGGTAGAATTGAAGGCCAGATATCTATAGACGATGTTTCTTTTGTGAACCTGCTAAATTCTAGAATTTCAACACGCCAATCCCACCCACAACCTAATGTCAAATACGGTAGTCCCGGTTCCATACCTGCGCATTCGATTCACCAACACAGCAGTTTCATATCAGATCTACCCAGGCTCGCGACCATAGTATCTTTGCAGTCATTTTCATTCAATCTATACGGTCCATCGATCCCTGGTCCTGTTGCATTCGGTCCTGGTTCAGCGAACGACATCAACTATACTGAGACCAATGTTTGGAGAAGCTCAGATACACTTACACTTGGATGCTCAGCTCTGCATTTCACAACCACAGGTGAATATGTCGATCTATGCGTTAAGCAGAACGAGCACCAGAAGCGTGAAGCAATGAAACGCGCCAGAGCCAGCAAGGTTTTTATTCCGGTATCGCTGCGCAATGTCAACATTAGCAAAGGTCACGCTGACGCGATTAATGAAGACAAGCAATTCAGTCATCCTGAGGGCATATCCACAAACCCAGATGGAGAAGATGTTGAGGGAGACACGTTCAAGAATAAGACCGGTTTATACACACAAGCCTATCCGTTGCCCATTCCAACAGGTGTGGTTCCGCCGTGGAAGTCTAGACTCGAAATCTTCCGCGAAGCAGATTCGATTGATTTTGTTTATCAATGTACAGCCACATTGATTACGAGCTCGATCGATGTGGTCTTCTCTAGCAACACCTCTACCATGAATCCATACCTGGGTTTTGGTCCGCTAGGAGGTTTTGATCACTTGCGTAGCACTAGTACGTCAGCTCAACATGAGCTCATGAGTATGACTTCAATAGAACTTGTTGCAAGCGTGAATCTGGCAGGATGGGATGATCAGTGAGTGTTTTCTGTCTTTTTTGAAAAAGTCTCACGGTAGCTGATTGTAGCCTTATACAATCTTGATCAGAACGACACCCGATCTCTGTCCTACAATCGATCTGAGGTCTCGCGAAGGTACTATACAAGCCACAATCGGCGATATGAATCTTGACCTATGGCCGCCCAATCTGATGTCATGTCTTGCGCACCTTTCACGGGTGACGAAATCAATCAGTTCTCGCAAAGCTTCATCAGATCCTATGATACCTCGGCCATCACCTCCACGCACTTCCCTTTTCCCATTGGATGTTGCATTTGCTTTGAGCATTGCTACAATGGGAATCAGGACAGCCAGTTTCGATTCCAAGTGTGACCCCAACATCGCACGAGGAACTAGATTGGAGACGAAGGCGTTTATCTTCGAATTTATCCGACAGTCAAGCGCTCTTCCAGGACTGTATAGCTTTCCTAACAGACTACGATTAGACCTCAAGGAAGACATTCGATTGCAGTCGAATTTGAAGCTCTTGCAGAATCCCGAATATGACACCTGTTTACTCAAATGTGATGTGGAGTCCGTAAAGATTGTATCTGTTCCGGATGTAAATGAAGCTCTGGGAATGCACACTCAAAGACAAGAGAAATTAGACAAGGCCCGACATCAATCACCGTTGTTGTGGGAACTCAAGAGCAGACTGCCCAATTCAAAGAGATCGATATGCAATTTACCTGACGTAGAGACCGAGAATGACAATGAAGATCCCAGTAAGGACGAATCCAGCTCTGATGTCTTGTTATGTGAGCGGCTGTCGTGTCGAATTACTCTACAAACCCTCAAAAAGCCAACTGGAGCAGGACAGGACGAGCTCATTTTAGCTCTGGATACTCGGACAATCAAGTTACACGTCAATGCATTTCACATTTACTGTTGCCTTATGAGTATTTCCGCCTTGATCGGTCTGATGAAAGCCGGGACAATACCTTCACCTGCACACGAGTCCAAGACTGTCAAAAGTCGTCGGACGCTTCATATTGGCATTCGAGCGGAAATCCAAGCCATTCACCTGCATATGCTGTTGTCGCCACAGGTACCCCTATTCGTCGAATTGCGCCGCTTGTCTTTTCAACGGTCTCAAAAGTTTGGCATCGATGTCAAATGGGACACATTGCTGGCCGCCGGGCAGAATGTGACAAGCCCTCATTTATGGGACGATATTCTGAGAATCAAGACATGCAAGATCAAGATCGTTGATACAGATCCTCAAGCACCATCCAATCTAGCTGCAGGCAAAGTCAATCGAGGTTGGCATCCTTTCATTGTTTTGATTGAAGGCGATGCAGCAAGACTGCGACTTCCATTCAAGTTCGTTATCGCTGAGGTGATAGAGAGCATCTCTACCATCGTGAAGACCACCAAACAGCTCACACATCAGTTCATCAAAGGTAGCTATAGCTCCGTGCTCCAGCCTGTAATCGAGACTCCGAAACGTTTACCAGAGATCCAGATAAAATTTCGGATCGTAGTTCTGCAAGCCGAAGACGATCCCTTTGAAAACAAATTGAATGCCATTCGGCGAGCCGGTAAAGAAGAAGTCAAGGAACGTCTAGCAAGGGATGAAAGTTTTGAGAACAAAGTGAAGGATATCAAATTGGGTGCTGCGTATGCATATCCAATTCATCATTTCCGACGAGACAGCGAAACACATCCGAAATCTGATGCCGGTAGTGCCAATCTCAGTGAAGACGAAGGATTTAATCGACATTCGTTAGAATCATCTTATTCAAGTCAACCTGATAGTGGACCTCAGGTTTCGATTGAAGAAGCAGCTCGTCGTCTACAGGAATATAACGCGGCAACATGGATCAAACGTATCAGGAACGCAATTGCGGAACAAGAGCGACAAGAAGATGGTATTCAACGACAACTGTATGGGCATGCAAGTCATAAAATTCACGACAAGTTTCCTATTGACATGCTGCCACCTCTCAAGGCTAGTCCCCTAGTTCGGGTAGTGTTCAATTTTATAGAGATTGCGCTATACAAAGCCGACTGTGAAAAGCAAGAGAACGGGTTGATGGACTACCTGCATCGAGTGGGAAAAGGTCTTCCGAGAGACACCAAGTTTTCCTTGATCGTTCCATTTCATCTTAGCTGGCATATGGAAGGTGCTTCTATCCGACTTCGCGATTTTCCTCTGTATTTATTGTCAATCCCTCGACCCCAAGCCAGTGGCGGGCAACACAATCAACGTCAACCAGATCAGTGTACTTGGCATTTGGACACGGACTTCGTCATTGCGGAGGAAATGTGCACGATCGAATCTGTTCGTACTGTCCCAAGCTTGATTGTCCCTAGGAAATATTGCAGTGAAGGCAAGATCTACTCAATCGAGGTTCCCCGCACTGTGATGCCGGTCAAGAGTTACGCCAATCCAGTGGTCAAAGTCAGATCTTTGGCTCCAGTTCGATTAGGTTGGGGAAATTCGATGCAACCTGCAGTCCAAGATATGCTTCGTGTGCTTGATACCTTTAGTAAAGCACCCGTAGATCCCTCAGACCGGCTTGGCTTTTGGGACAAAGTAAGATTAGTGCTCCATTGGATCGTGGAAATCAACTTCATCGGCAGTAAGACAGACGTGGTCTTACATCTGAAAGGTTCTCGAGATCCCTATGAACTCCTCGGAAACGGTGCTGGATTTGCGAAGGTCTGGCGAGGAAATGTGAAATTCTTACTGGGACATGCCAACAAAGATCAAGAGTTTTTGCAGATCAAGAGTGATCAGTGTATATTGGGAATCCCTAACTTGAAAGACCTCATCGACAATGCTGCTAGTGGTACGGCTCCGTTGCTGACTGCTACCTCTGCCGCTAGTTACAAGCGACGTTATCGCCAGGCTTCTGGCGCATCAGATTCAGATGACGAAAGCGACTCTGATGCAGTTCGGTCAAGAAAGACAGAGTTTTTGAAGATCGTCGGTAAGCTCACTAATGGAGTCAGGTGGGGTATGGGCATTGTTTTGGAGAGGGCTTGCGGTGATGATGATAAAAAGACATGTGGATGTGTTGGGACGGCGTTCCATCGCAAGTGTCGTATCTTTACATTCAAGCCACACTACCAAGTGGTAACTAAAATTCCACAGTATGTTGTCACTCCTGCTGGCGAGGTTAGTCCCCTGATTTTTTGCAATTTGTGGCAGTCGACTAACATTATGTTCTACTTTACAGCGACGCGATTCATTTGAATTTTTCCGATCCGATTTCATTCACTTTTCCATCTCACTTACATCACCCACCGACGATAAATACTTTTCGAGACGCCCTTCTGGCCAAAACTCCTTACATTTCGCACCTGAAGCTTTCACACATTTTTGGTCATGGTGGAGAACATTTGACAGCGCGCTCTCTCTACCAATCCGACAAGGTACGTTATTTCCGTCTTCCCAATCGCCTTCGAAGAAATTTGGACGACATGTGGCCACCATCAAGTATCGTTTCAGCATCTCTCCACTTTTCATTGCGCACACCTACAAGTATGAAAACGCTTCGGATTGGGTGAATGGTCAAAGCAACGTTCTGGGTTTCAAAGCCAAGATCTCGAGCTTCAATGTGGACATGCACACTAGAGCTGTCGAGACAACTATCCGTTCACCCGCGATGAAACAACCGCAGAAGATTATCCGCAAGGCATTTTACAGGGCGGAGATTGATTGCCAAAACGTCGATATCCGAGCGATTTCGGCAGTTTTCGAATCAATGAGGAAAGCTGCTTACGCTGCTGACTTAGGCATGTCGACGGATGTTGACGAGGCAGAGACGATCTCTGTTTTGAACGAGGGCAGGGATAAGGACGATTACTTCGTGGACACCTCGGATCCCACACGGCGGGCCTCTTCGGTGGGCCGTGAAGGATATAATGATCAGGATTCCGAATGGATTGACTTGGACGACTATTATGATATACTATTTTGGCCTCAACACAACCTTGGTGAACATCCCCATGTCAAAGTCTTGGACGTCGTTTCTTGTCCAAGGATCAGCTATCTTCGTCGACCATCTTCCGTCACCCATTCGACACTTTCCCATTCCGGAGGCAGCGTGAATACGTCTGATCTTGAGGATAGTATTGACGGTCAACCCATTGAGAAAACCAAATTTGGGGAAGAAGGCACTCATACGTGCCTGATTGGAAAAGCTCAAGGTACGTTGAATATCTCTCCTGTCTATCAGAAATCGATAATCTGAGTCCATCTCTGCCTACCGTGCTTTTAGACCCGCTATCTGTCCAAGTAGGCTTACTGGATTTGAGATTGAAAGAGCTCGAACGCGAGAAAAGCTGGTATGACGCTAAGCTCTCCGCCAGAGTTCCGGTAGCAGTCAGTCATTATCAGTCATTATCAGTCATCGATTGTTGTACTCTCTTATACTGACCGTTTTCTCTCTTTCGGCCTTTTAACACTGTCTTAGTCGTCATCCGATACAGTCAAGAGACAAGAAATCAGTGTCCGTATGGATACCGTCAAGGAACTCCGAGCTAGAATGTTGGAGGTCAGGGACTCTGTCATAGGAAACAAGGACGGTGAAGGGAGCGATGCGCCGCCTACTCCCCATGAAGATCGTAAGGACTTCAAGATTCCTTCCGTATACTGGGCTGAGGAAGAAAAATTCTTGAGTGAAGTTGCCAGACAAGTTGGCGATGATAGTAGTATGTGGTCTAACAGACTACTAGTTCACAATCCATCCATCTTAATTTCCAATTCGACGCGCGACGTTTTACTCAAGTATTACTACAGTTCATCTCAAAGAAGAGGGTTCATGTATCACGTATGTTCATATGCAAAGTTCTTTTATGTGATGTTGAGCTGATTGCGTGGGCTTTTTCTTTGATAATCGATCAGATCTCAGCTAGAGCTGTCAAGTTCATCCTAGAGCTGGCAGATAAAAAGCCTGGCTTAAGCAAGATGAAGCAGGAACCATCGAAGCGAAAGTCTCGGATACGCAGTGGTGACTTTCGGAATTTGAATCCCAAGTCCAGTTCTGCACACAAGACCGATTTCAACACTCGCCCTCAGTTCCATCGTCAAAGTTCCGCACCCACGATGAGTTCAGACTTTAGTACAGACGAGCAAGCTGAACAAGACATCCCCGATGATTTCATGGTCGACTTTGCTGACCTCGTGCTTCTGATGAGACCTCAAATCGCCTTCAAGAGTGAAATCGATGATATGTCAACTGTGATCTTGACTGCCTTACAAGTTCAATTGAAGAGCTATGAAGTTTTAGATTCGGCTCACCTTGACGATCCCGTCAATGCAAAAGTGATGAGAAGAAACTTCAGCACAATACGTGGTTTCCAAGTCTACTATCCCTCACACGCACCCCTGAGGCCTTCTCTAAGCGTTTCAGGTGCTGGGAAGTCGCTCGCTCATCAATCGCTGGTCCCGGTGGAAGTCTTAGTTGATCTACGATTAGAACCGTGGGGTTTTGATCGCTTGATAGCTCGTTGTACAGTTGATATGGCATATGATACCTTCAATCAACTCAGGATCAAGCGTCGATCTGCAGGTGCCAATTCCAGCTTTTCGTCCTCAAGTCAACCTCACCTTCAAACATCCACTGATCTACTTCGAGTTGAGGTGGACGATGCACTCTCAGTGCACGCGACCGCTCTTCATTACAGAGCTATCTACAATGTAGTTACTGATCTATGTCTTTATACCGACCCAGCTCAAAAGAAGCGCAATGCTGCACTGGAGACAATGCAGTATGCATACGATGTGGATGATCTGAGCGGAATGGCGGAACAGATACAAGAGCAGCAAGCACGAATCCGCTTGGATAGAAGACGAATAGTTGAAGAATACGCACATTTGACTGCACTAGACGATAGTCGAATGTTCGAATTGACTCGAAGGGAATTCAGTCTCTGGGCCAACGCCTCAGATCTTAACCTTATGATCGAAGCCATTCGACGTTCTCAAGAAAGTCGGCGGGGAAGATCCACAAAGGAAAACCAGGCCGGTGTCCAACTTCAAGCACACGCCAAAGTCATCACGTGGCACATGATCGCTGAGAACGGTGAATCGATTGCGAAGCTATCCATCACTGACACGAACTTTGATTGGTGTTCTCTTCCGGATACCTCCGTCAGTAATCGGCTATATGTTCAAGACATGTTAGCACTCAACATAAGTGCAGACCAAGACCGAACATTCGACGAGATCTTGTCGCGATACGAGCCTGTTTCCGATCGACACTTCGATGGTCGACCAAAGAAATTTTTAACAGCTGTTTGGAAGACTCTCCCTCCGGTTGGTGGGATATCGATTGTGGAATCGTTTCTTCTGGACGTCCACCCAATCCGTTTACAAATTGAACATGCAATTGGTGTCAAAATGCACGAGTATCTGTTCGCCCGCAAACCTGTCCCAGGAGATGATCTTGAGCGCGATACCGTTGAGCGACAATCAAGCGAATGGCATAAATCTGGTGTCAGTGATTCAAGACCGTTCTTACCAAGATCCCGATCAACTTCCCATGGTCAAGTCTACAACCCGCGCTCCCAGTTTGGTGAACTTCAGTCCGACGACAAACGAAGCGTTTTGATGTCCTCCGTACACTCACAAGAATTTCCTCACGATCTCTCCACTCGTTCACGGGGTCGAGAGAGTACAATGCACCTCAAGCCTGACTGGAGGTCCGCACTCTCTGGGCCTGTGCAAGCCCTGTCTAGTAGTGCCAACAGTTCTCGTAGCACCCGTGCTCCTTCCATCATCAGTGTTTCCTCAGACGGGCGCCGATCGGTCCCGGCATTGGGGACTGCATCTGATACACTGCTGCATTGGAATAAGCACAAAAATGAGGATGCCGCAGAGATGAAGAAGCGTGCTGGGTTGTATAAATCCTTTGCTTTCATTGATGTGGCACCGACGACCATTTGTGTCTCTTATAGTGTAAGTGAAGTTCGGACAGACCTTGGGCATCATATACAGATCTTGACCGACTCCGTAATTTTTGACTTCGCTTGTTTGGCCCAATCTATAGGGACCGAAATATCCTGATATCTTCGATCTGGTAGTTAAAGTGCCACCATTTCATTTTGAATCTCGTACATGGTCATACAGCGAATTCTTTGATGAGATACGAAAAACTTGTGTTTCTTCGCTATTCAAACAATCCCCATCAATCCTGGGCCAGATCATCACCACAGCTCGTAAAAATAAGTCGGTACCAAAGTTCATGGGCAAGAAAGTAGCATCTGGCTTTAAATTGAAAAAGCGGGGAATTTTCGGTACTTCAAACAGCGATTTGAAATCTCCAGCACAAACTGACTCTATGGCTTACCGCGGAGCCAAGTCAATACGCGATGATGATATCACCGGCTCACGCGTCTTAGATGGAACTGACCGCGATCTCATGTCAGCCACCGGTGTGTTTGAAAGACCTGAAGAGGGTAATGCCTATGACAAGCCTACCAGGTCATTATCTCTAGAAGATCTAACCACGGCAGATGAGCCCGGTGAATATGCCTCTCAAGCTTCCGAAACATCCGATTCTCGTTCCCGTGTGCGACTTCCGCTCCTCGGACTCGTATCGGCATCTAGCTCGAATCACAAGCGGCGTGATCCTTGGGACGACCCGCCACGCCCGTCAACTATCCTCGAGCTCAAAGAGTCCGCCTCAATCACTGGTGCTGAAGTCGACAATAGACCGGTCACAGACGTAAGTTTCAAGAGATGTCTCATGAAGTTGAACAGTGTATGAATCAGCGTGCTCACTGACTTATCCACAACGCTCGTTTTGTTTACAGATGACTTACCATGCGAGCGCCGCTGGAGCAGCCAGCTCCCCAAATCTTGTGTCTAGCAGGTCATCAGAAGACCCTCGATCTAGATCTGTTTTGACCAAGAGTCATACAGGAAGCCAGTCCACTATCGTACCATTTCCTAGTGAAGGCAGTGGTGCAAAAGTTCATCGACCCGATGTAGGGAAAGGATCCGCAGGGTCATGGCGCTTCCGGCGAAAGAGCGATGGCGCTTTATCATCTCGCAGGCCAACTGAATCCTACCATTCCGTCCCAGTGCCTCCCCTTCCTTTCAACTATCGAAATAAGGATAGATAACATCTTTCATCATCACTCCTCACTAAAAAGATCAATAAAAAGAATCAACTCAGCATAACTTATATACCAAGTTTAATACAAATATTGGTCCAATCAGTACGTTTGAATAGGTTTCAGAGTTGAAACACTCTGAATGTTTTAACTTCTCCTTGCTCTGTATACGTAGTTTCCTTATGAAGTCGTTAATCATGTTGACGCATAATCAATCACTTTTTTTGTAAATCTATTAAGTCTTCTAAACATAGAACATTACATTAGTCTGCCGCTCAGTTGTTTTACCTTCTTTGTCCTCATCATTTCTGACATCAGTCTTTCCTCTGCCAATCAATTGCAAAATCCACTAATGAGAAATTTATCTTTGTTTCCTCTTTGAGACATGAGCATTTGATTGACACTTGTCCAGAAAATTGACCTCATCTGGTCTGAGTATTGTATTGCAGTGCAGGATTATCATGTCAGCCTACATCATTGTTACTGTGTACTGATCGCTCAGTGCCTGCTATCACCCTGATGGAATTCATGGTCTTTGCACTTGTCCAAAAGGTTTATCATGTGTATGACATATCTCACTTGATCAAGTGGTGAGCAAGGCTGTTCTGAAGACTTTGCATGGGTGCACCAAGATTTGGTTGTGTCTCCTGTGCGAGAGTGTGTTGCACCTCACATGGTGGGGGCAGTGCAAGTGGTGTGCCTTATTGGAACACCACTGCCAAATAATTATTGGGTATGTTGGCCCAGGTATGGTGTTGCTTTCTTCACAGTTGCTCTGGTACTGAAGTCTTCCACCCCAAAGCCCACAACACATCTCAACACCGTGAACCACCTCAATATTGTCTCAAAGTTCAATTTTGGTGTATCTAGCTCAACCAGCTACAATCCACCTAACCTAGGACTTGGTAAGCAATGTTTGTGAAATTCTCTCTCCTGGACATACCCAGAAACAACTTTTGTGCTCCATTCCAATAGTTATATACACACTTCAAATTTCCAGGTCATTTGATATGAATATGGAAGCTTTATAATATGACCATACATGATGTGTCTGAGCACCAGGATTGCAGTGAAGTAGAACTTTCAAATGGTTTCTTTATCCACTGATTGCTACAGACTGACAGAATATGAATGGTAGCATGAGACAGAGAAACTATCATTGGTATGTAGCCTCTTTGCTATACTTTCCAATATCTAGGACTTGGAGGTAGTAGTACTGCTTGGGGTACTCCTTTAAACCCTCTTTTGCCTTTCCTAATTCCTCATTGTTTTTCAGTGTATAATTTTACTCTATAATAATAAAGCCAATCACTTTGTCACTTTCACTTTTGTTTCTCTAATCTGTTGCTCAAAGTTGCCAATTCCTTTTGATTGTGTTTGTGATTCATTGTGTTTGAGATTTATTGTATCACTACATCATACACTATCAACCAGAGCAAGCATCATCTATTAAAGTGGTCAAAAGTTTTGTTTTTTATGTTAATGCATCTAAACCCACCCAATCAACCTGTTTTCTGTTTCGGCGAACTTCCCGCATATCATTAGAAGTAAAAGTTCGCCATTGTTGCCCATAAACGAATTGGCCAGAAGCGGATGTTACCCATGTACTGATTTGTGACTCAAAAGTCCTCAAGTAGACAATCACGTCTGCTCTGACCAAGTTTTTCATACTGATACACTTTCTTTATTTGTAACACCTTTTGTCAACATTTTAATAAACTTCAGTGACATGTTGCCACATTGACACTCTCCACTTCCAAGGTGTTTTATTTTTTTAGAAATCCGTCACAATTGCTAAATCAATGAACTTTTTGTAGACCTCTTTGGCGTCTATTTTCGGCAGTTTGATCTGTCACCTTTTTCTCAGCCTTTGCTTTGCCGTGTTCCAGCTACGTGAATGATATGCTTTGTCTCTTATTGTGCCTACGCACTTAATTTGCATATATATTTGTTGCTCTTCAAGCGCTCTCCACTGACGAGGTGTTCTAGGTTTCTCAAAAGCAATCTATCAGAATTGCTTAATCCGTGAACTTGTTCAGGCTCGCTTTGGCGCCTATTTCCGGCAGCTTGAACTATCCTCTCTGCCTCATTCTTTGCTTTGCTGCTTCCCAACTACACAAATGATTCATTCTTTTTGAGCATACACACTCAACCTTATGATTCTCTGATAAAGAAAAAAAAAGAAAGAAACAAAGCAATGGTCTTAAGTCGTGAATTCATGATTACAAATCTGTTTCAGAAAATTGTACAACCCTTGAAGTGTTTCTTTGAGGTCTTTTTACGCGTGGCAGAATCCAACGGAACAGCTCTGACAGCTTCATCAAATACGGCTACCAAGCCTATTTGCGTTAGAGCGGAACATTCGCGATAACTAACCAAAACCCAAACCCAAAATAAGAGATAGGTCTTTTGATAAGCGATTGTTATCAATACCATTAATTATCAAAAGAGTGACTTACCAAACAGCACCGATTTCACGAGCCATAGCAGTAGCTCGATCATACGAGATTGGAGCCATTTCACCTTCTCTCATTCTCTCAAGCGTGCGTGGATCTTCCCTTAGATCCAATTTAGTACCTACCAAGATCAATGAGATATTGGGCGCGGAATTACGAATCTCGGGACACCACTGAAACCCACGATCGAAAGAAATCAGCGATTTGGAAGACAAAAAAAAGATAGAAAAGATCTATAAGACTGACTTTGATTCGAACGTTCTCGAATGAAGTTGGACTAGTCAAACTGAAACAAATCAAAAAGACATCGGTATGTTGATAAAGTGAAGATCGAACAGCATCGTAATCCTAGATGAGAGAGGAGAGGAGTAACCGTTAGTTGAGATAAAGTAGAGGAATGAAAGATCAAGATAAATGAAAACAGGACAAACCTCCAGACCAGAGGTCTCCCATAACCGTAAGTTGATCGGTTTACCATCGACCCTGAGATTTACAGAGTAATCATCATGGGCACTAGGGATGTATTCGCCAGGGAATGCATTCTGATGGTAAAGAAGATGATTTTGATACAAAAGAGTTTGAGATAAAAAGGTTCCAACCAATGAAAAGGTAAAGAGAGAGAGAGAAAGATAGACTAACAGTAGCAAGAGTGACAAGTAAAGAAGTCTGAATTCAAATCAAAATCGAACCAAAAGGAGAGAGAGTTAGTTAGTTATTAAAGATTGATTGATTCAAGATTCTTCCTTACCTTTCCGACCGCACCATCACCTACAACCACACATTTGATGGATGACATCTTTAGGTGTTAATCTTAGAGTAAAACAACAAGTGATAAGACTTAGTAGATCTGTCTTGATTGTGAGTGTGTTTGATGGATGGATGGATGGATGGATTGATAAATCAATATAAAAGAAAAAGACTTGTTAATTAAGTTTACGGTGATTGTGAGTTGGAAAGCGTTTTAACTAAGGAGAATAGGTGAAGTGGCTTGGTAGTCATTGTGAAATTCGAAAGAGTTGATCGTGTTTTTATTCCATCGTCTTCTTCGAAGATTTGTATGACGTATGGTAAAGAGCTCATTGCGATGGTTCTCGAGAATTGATTGTTGTTAAATTTCATCCACGGGTTTTTACGATTGTCTCTTTTCTTCGTTACCCTTTGGTTATTATTGAGTTCATCCATCATCTTTGTCGACAAAATTGCCTTATACTTTATCATCGTTTAGTCCAAGTTTGTCCCCCCGTCCCACCCTTTGTGTTATAGTTCGGTATTATGTTATTGTAGTGTTGGTCCACCCCTCGGGTCTCTGGCTTTAGTTCTTACACTGCAATTCGCTCGCGCCCTCCGGGGTCGTCCAGCGTCGAGCACTAAAACTCACGTCTGTTTTCTAAGATCCCACGTAGCTAAAACCTCTTCCTTTGAAAGAAGTGAGTTGGATGATAAAGAAGGGAGATGGAAATGATAATTTTGTAATTTAGACTGAGTCTTTGGTCTGTTTTGATCGAATTGATGGCTGACTTTTTTTTTCTTCCAAGTTTGATTAAATTCAAGTTCAAATTTAAGTTTGATGTCCGATTGTTCTTTAGATATCTCTTCTGAGTCTGACTGATGGATTTCGATGCTGTAAGATTAGACCGCGTAAGTAGAAAGAAAGAAAGAAAGAAAGTTGAGTCAAATTGTAAATTATGCTTGTTTAGGTGAAAACAAAAGAAAGGGTTTACAAACAATTTGAGGTTTTAGGAAGTTCGTATAACCATTCGTGTTTATTTCTTACATTTTTTGAAATCATTTTTTGGTATGAGTATTGAACCATTTTTTCAAGTAGTTTCAAACTCCCTTCTTGTAACCCAAAAACATACCCACATCCACATGACAGACATCAGATAATTAGACACACGAAAGCTTTCCTATATAAACTTTTAATCCTGAGTAAAACCCGTTCCAACAATTCAAAACTCCCAAAAAGTGATCATCAAATCCGGAATCTAGGACTGAAACACCAACAAAGGACCCCAATTTTGTTTTGAGAACTAAGTTGAATCCATGCCAACTTTCGTTACATCACTTTGTTTATGAATCAAATCCAACCAACCCAAAACCTCACAAGCAACACCCGAAATCCAGTGATCTTCTAAAGCCCAAACCAAGAGTTCATTTTCGATTTGTCCATTGGCACCATTCAAGATTTTTAAACCCAACAATTCAACTTCTTCTTCTTCTTTACCACCTTCATTGATCAGTGTACTTTGTTCTGAAACCGATTTAATTAAATTCCTTGAAACTAATAAACTTAAATATCCGATTCCTATGGCTCCATGTTCTGCTGGATCTCCATGCGGTTTAGATCTTATCAGACTTTGACAACTTTAATTTCACTCAGTTCAATTTATGGTTTCTGAACTTTGGGGGTTTTGGATCGGGATTGAGTGGGTTGAAAGATGTGATTTTAATTCTTCTAGATTAGGTTTTATCGTTTGACATGTATGCCATTTACATTGAAATGTGTTCGTTTCCGTTACTGTTTCTGTTTTGGATTCACCTTGAGCTTGAGCTTGAGGTTGGAGTTCGAGATGGGTTAAGATTACGTGGTTGTATACTTCTTTGGGTCCTCCTGAAATTACACTAGGACAAGCCGTACGAAAGAGTTCAGAAGTCAATTTAATAGCTTCACCAGGACCGATCATTGAATTAGGACCATGATTAAGATTCGGATAATTCGGATCTAAATTCGTCGGTGGTTGTTTATTAAGATAAGCTTCAAATTGAGTTTTATCGGCTAACCAAAGTGTAACTTGGTGAGTTTCTCCATTCGGATCTGATTCAAACACTTTTAACATCCATTCTCTAGCTCGTTTAGGTTCGGGTGTAAATGCTAATGTGCCGATCTCAGAATCTTTTAATATGATTTTAAGGACTTCTGTCGTTGTTGGAGTTTGTGGTGGACCTCTATTATTACCATCATTCTGATTATTTGTTGCATTTGACTTGTTGGATTGATGTGGTATGATAGGTTCAGGTCTTTCACAATACCATTCAGCCAGGGGGATTGATATAGATTGAGTTGGACCTAATTCGAATTGACATTGAGGTTGAATATGTAAAATTGATAATGTAGTAATAAATTCGATAGAATCAAAATCAGAACAAATCGATGAACTGATTGAAGAGTTTGAAGTGATTGAATAAAGGTAATCTAATAAACTAATTAAGATTTCATGATCTGGAAATGCTAAGAATTGAAATCCTTTGGAAATCGAACTTGGCCAATTCGGATTTGAACATGGACTTGGTTTTATATAATCTAAAGCTAAGATTATTAATGTATTTTGTGCTCACTTTCCAAATGATGCTAAACATCTATAGGCTCCCAAGATTAGATTACGATCATCTGAATTGGTTAAAGTATCTTAATCTAGCAAACAAATCTCGAGCCCATTGTGGTGGTCGTTTGATCGTAGGATTTGAAGTTGAAGTATCAGTTGCATTTATCGTTTGTGATACTCTAACAGAGAAAGGTGAACGTGGATATTGAATTGTTGAAGAAAGGTTGATCCAGTGAAATACCATGAGTACATAGCAACAATTTTGAAGATTTCCTGTACAGGTTGGGGGCGCAGGGAAAAAGACGCGCCTAGGCGCGAGGCGCGTAAAAGAATCTCGAAAAATGGGTAGGCGCGCCTGAATACCTGTACGTGTCATAGTGAAAATGACCCTCACAAATCTCAAAATGATATTGCAAGTTCAGCTTTCCGAAGCCAACAA
>KZ148541.1:5584-15992 GCA_002157085.1 Melampsora occidentalis | reverse complement strand
TTCGAAGAACGTTGTGATCTAATTTATGAAGATTTAGTAGTGAAGAAGATCATCACACGACGTACTATACCAACCTTCAACACACGCTCTTCTCATCTTCACCCGTCTCCAGTCAACCATATTGCGACGAATTCCAGCACTACTACCACTTCCTCAGAGAGTCGTCGAGAAAACTTCATATGGAAGATCAACGCTTACCTTGATTCGAAAGGACTTTGTCACTTCTGCAAGAAGCAGTGTGGCAGCGAATTTCGTCAATGCACGGGGACCTTCTCCAAAGAGAAAGTAGTATTCCCACCTGGATTTCAACCGCCACCCAAGCCACTCAACTACGTCCCGCCCCGAGCTCAACTTGCGAACTCTGCGGGCAAGCCGACTCAACCTCNCCTCCGGCTGGTAGAGCGCCAAAGACTACGGTTGCAGCCGTGACTTCTCCTGAGTACAACTCGGCCACGATCGCAGCTTATGAAGAGATCGATCGCGAACTCAAAGAGATTGCCCGAGGTGATACTGAAGCGACGGAACCTGATGAAGATAGGTACGTGGATCAGCCTACATCACGACCTGCTGTCATTCTGGAACTGACTTACCTTGGCAAACCGACTCGGGCACTGGCGGATGCAGGTTCTGAAACTAACTTAATATCAGAAAAATTGGTGGACCTTTTACGACTACCTCACAGACAATTAGTGAAGCCTACAATCGTAGGATTGGCTCTCGACGCGGGAGGCGAACCACCAACCCTCACTCAGTTCACTACTGCCAACCTACACCACACCCCAACTGGATTGAAATTTGAGAGGACTTACATGAAGATTGGGAAGCTAGGATCGTCTTATGATATCATTTTAGGGGCTCCTTTCCTTTCTAAACATCAACTTTCTGTGTCATGCGCGAAGCAAGCTGTAGTTAGTGAAGTGTCAGGCGTTGTACTTATGGATTTTCGTCGTGAATTGAAATTAAAAGAGGAGATTAAGCTGAATTTTGAATCAAACCTGGCATCAATAGCAGAGAGTGAGGAGAGTGAGAGCTGGAGAGAATGGGAGCGTTCTCTTCAATTGACGAATGAACCCTTTTCAAGGCCCCATGACACAACCTGGGAGGACTTAGAAGCTCTGGTTTTGGAGGAGTACAAGGATGTATTCCCTGTCGACATACCTGCCATCTCAGAGGAGGCTGAGTGCAGAGGTGAGTTCACGGATGGCGCTTTTCCTGAAAAAATGCAAGACCCGACGTCAACCATCAGACATAAGATTGTACTCACGGACCCCAAGGCAGTCATCAACGAGCGACAGTATCCATATCCGGCCAAGTACATGGAAGCATGGCGACGCCTCCTGGATCAACATGCACCATGCCCGTTTCGACTTGGCTCGTCGACGAGCACACTCGAGTGCCTTGGTTTGCAATCGGTTTCTCTTTTGTTTGACTTTTTCCTGGTGAAGGCTCCTGAAGGGGCTAAGCTTGCCTTTCGTCGATTCACTCCACTCATTTGCCTTTCAAAATGAGACGTTGAGCTCACTTTGACTGAGCTCTCGTGAAACAAACGGGTTTTCATGTTTCCTTTGTTCATTTTGAATCTAAGGACTTCAACGTAGAGATGCAGACTTCTTGATCTGTGAGTTCTCAAAAAGCTAACAAGTGAGAACTTGCTGAAATAGCTACTCCAAGTTAATTTCTACTTGTCTATTGAATATACTAGGTGTTGCGACTTATTGAAATGGGTTTGTCTCTTCGTTCATTTCAATTGCTTGCCCAGTAAACCTCAATGTCTTCAATTAATCTTAATTTCTCTTCGATTATGCTGAATTTTAGCACCTCGTAAATCTCATCATTGGAAGAAAGGGGCCCCTGCTAAATCAATCAAGGCCTTAAATTCTTCAGTCGCCGCTGTCCTACCCAAATCGACCGAATCCATAAGCTACTCCCTTGCTAAATTCACGAGGATGTTGTTGAGCTACGATAAGGTTTCGAAATCATATCCGTCAAAACCCACCCCAGAAGAGCTTGAAAATTTCCCAACTCTCAATCAGCAGGACATCATCTCCGATGAGCGTGTCTTTTCTGCTACCGTGGTCGAGGCTGGCGTAACAGACAACAAACGTGCTATTTCGTGTTTCTCAGCCGACCTGAAAAACTATGACATCGCCCGAGCCACCTTTGATTGGAGCGCATCCGATAGCAGTCAGTGGAACCGGACTATGGCGGTCTTTGTGACAAAACATTGGCTGCATGCAAAAAAACAGGGATGGTTTGATCACACGGGTCTTGATTCGTTGCACTGTACACAGGCCAACTGTATTGGTCTATTGCTCCGCTGGATTCGAGGACGAAGCGAAGACATAAGGACGGGTCGTCGCTCTCCCGAAAAGCTCTTACTTAAGGAGCAGGCTCGAAAAAAGAGAAATGTGATGTTCTCTCTTTAGTTACATTGTGATTGATTAGTGTCCTGATATTTTCTTGATAACATAACAGTTGTTTGAATATCGGCATCAGTCACTTTTTCTCGTGATAGGAGAAGAAGCTTCTGATATAATGCCTGACCCGGACTGCTGCTCAGATACAGAATGGGAGCCTGATCAAACTCATTACAATCGAATCGGAGTGATATGGAGAAGTCAACAGTACTCCCAAGTTCTCCATCAACTTGATGAACTTTCGTACAAAGTGAAGGCTTCAGTTTCAAGTCCCCTCCTTGCGCGGCGACGATTTGACCAATGTCGACTTGAAGTATCTGAAATTAATCAAAAAGCACCAGTGTGCTGTGGCCTTCCGGAAAATTGTTATGAACAAGTGTTTCTCGGAAATCTCACTGAGGAAGCAAAGGCTACTTTGAGAATGAAGCCAGCTTCAAACCTTTTAAATACTTTACCTTCACAGATTACAAAAAAACTTCCGTAGAAACAGAGATGATAACTTATCCAAATATGAATCATATTGATCAATTATTTTACAATTTAGTCACTACTACATTTATTGATAATGTTTCTTGAATCAAAGATCTATGTCATACAAGTTGTTCTCGTTTATGTAAGATATCATGTTTTAAATTGGCCATCTTTTGTTTTTTAAGTGATGGGCTAAAAATATAGAGAGAGGTAACTTGTGTATTCCTTTGTCTTTGGGTACATATCTGAGAATAAAAATGGAAATAAAAGTATATAGAAGAGACTATCTGATCCTGAGATCTGAAAAAAGTATATGAGTGAGGATCATCCTAGAAAGATGAAATTACTAGATCTTCACTTACCCAAAATAAGGGTATGTAATGAATGTCAAAGATGCGAAATTGAACCTCCAGGCTGAGCAAAAGGGATATCCGTATGTGTGGATGTCATATCCATTATACCCTGATTTAGTTTGCCTTTGTCAGTCTTGAGTGAAGATAATATCAAGCTATAAAATCACGTACCAGGCTTCTAAGACTGACAACATACAGAGTTGGCAGTGAAATGTTCAATGTTCCTGGCAGATTCTCAACAAGCGCAATGTGCCCAAATAGATCATTGACGGGAATCGCGACTGAAGGCTGATATTGATGGTACAAAACTGTGGCATGAAGGTAAGGAAGCGAACAAAAGGGGCTTTTCAAATTGTCTACTGGGGTGAGTGAAGAGAAGGGATTGATTACAAAGATCGGTGTTGGATGTGAGGATATTTGAAGTATGTGCTGAATTTCACCAAAAGTTGATTTGCCGTGGACTTTGAATTCAATTCGGCTATTTCCTATGTGTTTGGTATGTGTACTGTACGACTTCCCAGCATGTCTCCAGATTGAAACAGATTCAAGTTTAGGTATATCGATGAAGCCCATTTGTCTCAAAACCGGGGTAAGAATTTTGGATATCTCTGGTGATGCAGTGAATGGTTTCCACTGGGTCCGTCCGGTCTTCATAAGGGTTTGAGCACCTATGAGTGCAGCATAGATTGGTGGTGTGTTTTCACAAAGATTCCTAAATACAGTTTTCAAGGTATGTCGCTTAATCATAGTCTGTCCAACAATCTCTAAATTTTGTATATCAGATGAAGCAATCCACAGGATTCATTCAGGAATTGGCTAACAAGAAATACCACATTAAACTCACGTTGATTTGTATTTTTAGGCATTTGAACCAGGGTTCCAATGGTTCGTTCTCCAAACCATGCAGCGGTGTACGAGGGTGGTCCAAAACGCCGGATCTGATCAGGAACATGTTGAGCATAATGCAAATTAGGTTTAGATCGGATGGAAGGCCAAACAGCTCGTAGATGAGTCCGATATTCCTTGAGGAGTTGTGAAAGATTACTAATATCTTGATTTGTCATAGTTCGTGAGACTGCTATGTTGATAATTCCAGTTGCAAGAGTGAGAGCTTTGTGAATGTTGAATGATGTGCTATTTGGTTCGGAATTGTGAAGATACGGGATTAATGAGACGACCATATATATGCTGTAAAGCGTTAGCCACTCGGCCGCTTTAGGAGTACCACATTGAGCAGTGCCTATCTGGTTGGGTACCCGAGTTAGCCATGAAGGAACCTTGGTGGTTGATATTGAACGGTGAACCATTTGAAGTTCATGAGGTGTAAGCGAAGGTTCTGACGAATGTGGCTGTAGAGTTCGATTAGATGCTTGCGAGGCTGCCGAAGAAGGGGTCAGGCCGTGTGAAGGCACTGAGGAGGTCTGTGATTTAGCAACACGATGATAGCTAGTCCTATCTGAAGATTGTCCGTGAGAGACGGTTTGTTTATCGGGATCGTTCGGATCAGAAGGCAAGTCTGGAGGAACAGGAAGATCATCTGAATATTCTCCTTTCAGATGTCGATTCTCTTGTTCAGTTTGTAAGGTCTTCCCTGCAATTCCAATTTGAAGGTATGTAATTGATAAGTCCCTCAGTAATCCCAACACAAGACAATGCATGATATCGATTGTAGGAAATTCGATCGGTTGCCAGTAGGGTAATTCGGAAAAGATAGTAAATCGAACACCATCTTCTTTGAGGTGTTCTTGTTGGACCTTGGCGGATGGGGCGGATTTCCACTTCTGGACTTCTTGCGCGTGATTTTGAGGAGTCCGGATCTGAAAACACTTATGATTTATAATGTCTATGTCATCAATTGTGATGTAGCAACGGGAGCAGAAGTTAGTAGAACTATGTGCCGAGAATCCTGAAATTTTCTTCATGGCTGGTACATCAGCAATTGGGGGCCATAAGGCAACTCGGATTGTCCGTCCTTTTGGGTGAAGGGAAGTCTCGGTGAAATGAACCCCCTTCCAGAAGGCTTGAAGTTCCGTAAGCAGGGGCCGAAGTAGAGGTTCCATTTGTTCAGATCGAGGTTCACGAGGCCCAGGAGTTATACCATAAATGAACATATTATGAGAACGGTACCGGATGTCAGGAGGAAGGCTATAACAGATCATCAGCATGATCCCTGCAGATATATTACGAGCACAAGAGTTCCCATAAGGGTTGAACCAATCACAGAAGAAGCCAAAAACTAGATTGCCGGACTCTTGAGTGTAAATCTTTCCATCAACCCCTTTAAAAGTTTTCCACATAGTTGCATCCCATATATCAGCCATAATACCATCAGTTCGGGGTGGCTGTGAGATTGAAGCATCAAGAGAATTTTCAAAACTTGAAAATAGTAACATCCTGGCAAGCCATTCGGTGAATCGCTGGTGATAAAATATTCTTTTTGGCTTGATTTTCTTTGAGTTGGAAGGAACAGTCTTGTATAGTGAGGCTCTACAAGTAATTCGGGGTTTGGCAGAAGTTTTTGATGGGAAACGAAGATTGCTACAGTGGGTACGGAGAGGAACGGACCCAGGAGTTCCGTGCGTGTCAAAACAGATTGGACAGCATAGAAGCTGGATGATGTTGATGTCGAGATGAAAGCATTTGAGAGTCTTTTCAACCGTCAGCGGAATCTCTTTCCAAACTTCTCTTTGATTTGATTTTAGCGATAGAATCTTTGATTTTTCACCATTGAGCGCAGTCTTGACCTTCAAACGCTCCATCTCTAGCATTTTCCGGCAGTTCTTGTCGCTCTTGTTGTTATTGAGATAGTCGTTTATCACATGAAACATGGATTGAATACAGGAGATATTCTGTACATGAGTTCGAGGGATTTTGAAGGCCGCGGTCGAGAATGTGAGCAATGGCGCTAGCAAAGCTCTTTCGGAATCCTCTCGTCGGTTTTTCTGTGGTCGTGGGTTGATCATTCCGGGAGCTGTGAATATTTCTTCCTCTTCATAAGCCACTCGATCCCTTTTTTTGCTGGTGCTTGCTTGGTTTGTCACTTCAAGAGACACTTCCATAGGAGCACCTCCGGAAACTTGAGTCGGTCCATGTGTTTGATTCATATGCAATGTAGATTGAGAAAAACTGGGGTTGGTTGGATGAGTCAAGTTCGAAGTTTCAGGTTGAGGAATTTCAGATGTTGCTTTCTTTCCAGCAGCAAGATGGCGAGGATAATTTGTCCGATGGAATAAACGGCCCTCATGAGTCTGACCGCCCATTTCAAACCTTCTATTCACACATCCAAGGGCAGTGCAAGTGCAGCATCGATAATTGGCACCAAACCACATTATCTAGATGTTACAAAAGTTTGAACAATAACTTGGTCAGTGAACTCATCTTTAATTAGACTTTTGAGATCAGCAAGATATTCTGTACCTACACTCGAAATCGGAAGTAACTTAACGAAGCTGTTTGACAACTATAATCGTTTGCAAATTCTGGTATATCGATGATGGAATGTAGGCTGTTTCCTAATATTTCGTACTTGAGATATAATTGAATGTTTGACTAATATCAAACCAACTTGTGAGCTGAGGTATATTCGATGATTGAAGATACTAAGAAGTAAGAAGAAGTAGCTTAAAGATGCCTGCTGCGGGGATGACAACTGATGGTGAAAAAGGGCATAGATTAAGTATGTCGTTTTAAAACTATCTTCTCAATTCTGTAGGACTTGAATTTAATTGTGTTGATTGTCCAAAGCCGAGTCTTACAGAAGCAAAGAGGGTTTATGTAGGTTGATCCAATCCAAGCAACACTCATACCATATAATATCATATATGTATGCGAATTTCTTTGGTGGAGGAGAGCTGCTCATCAAAAAACTCCACCCAGAGTTCATTCCTCAAAATTGTGAACATCTTCATTTTGAGAAACCAACTTGACAAACGTTTATTGGAAAAAAACTATTTACAGACTATGTACAATAACATATACCAGGGAAACAATCACGTTTTAAGATACCGTTCATTCAATTTTAATCAATAGGATAAATTTGTAGATATTTAGTGAAACCAATCTATCGACAGAATATGTACAAATATGATATACCAGAGAAACATTCGTGTTTTAAGAGACCATTCATTTAATTTCAAACAAAAGGAAAAAATAGATATCTAAATCATAAAAACGTAGAACAGACCCGCATGAGTACCGTCACGCCTATTTGGCTGCAATTTCCGTACTTTTGCGCTTTTTGTGTTTATCCTTTTTTTATTTGTTCTCTTCAATCATCTCTTACCTGATCACACTCCACTTTTGACGTTGCTTTTGGATCACCTCGTGCACCACGACCTATTGTTGTCTTCTCCGTCTTCAAAGGTCGTCACACTTGCTTTCAACTCTGTCTCCATTGTCTTCTTTGCAATCGTGTCCATGCGAATCTCTTCGCTTGCTTCACTTTGAGTGTTGCTTTCTGATCGCGTGATGCAAAACAATCTTTTGTTGTCATCTCTCTCTTCAACAGGCGTCGTAAGGGCTTAGTTTGTCATAACAGTATTGCTTGCCATTGTTCTCGCGGTCTCCTTTTCATAACTATTGTTGTCTTCCAACAACATATTATTTACTTGAGTTCGATTGCTCACATCTGTGACTTTTGTCATCAACTGCCACCTCCGATTGCTTTGGGCCTGTATTCATAAGTCCTCACATTTGCGTCTCTTTTGTGGACCAGTATAAGAAGCGGTCAATTTTGATGCGTTCCATTTCTCAATCTCATCTTCCACTCGCCTACCATCCATCGGCCTCAATTTTCTCTGCTTCATCCTCCATTCATTCTCTGCACATTCAAACTATTCAAATCAATTCACATTGGTCATCATTTGGTTTACCTTCAAAACTTACCCGCTTTCGCTGCGTCGTTGAATTGTTTGAAATCCTTCATTGTGTTCACCAAGTGTATTATATTCAATTCCAAATTCTCTACCCTACATCCACAAACTTTTGTACAATCATTACATCTGTTGCCTTATTAACATCACATCCATAATGAATTGTCCGTAAATCCAAACTCCTCCCTTGCATGTAATGAATAATGGTGAAATGATATTCTGTTTGTAAGAATTTGGTGTTTCAAATGGAACAGCTACTCTTTCTTCAATCGTGTTTCCTAAAACCGGTACTTTTCTTGCTTACGGTGGCTCTGTTTCGGGTAGTGATTGGACAACAATCTATGTGACAAGATCAAAGTCAACCCAATCACCCAAAGCCTCTCAAGAGAAACTCTAAATCGATTTTCTTTTTCTCTTTCGATGAAAAAGTGGAAAGTATTTAATTGTGGCAATTGTCAAAGATTCAGCAAGATCAAATCAATTATGGATTGTCAAACTTGATGAAGAAGCATTGGAACCAAAGATGAAATGGCATAAGATTGTGAATGAATTTGGGAATGAATTTGATTTGACTGCAAATGATGGTAGTCGGTTTTATATCTTAACTAACAAAGATGCACCCAGACAAAAAGGCCAATCAAAAACCCATCTTCTTACCCTTAAAAGAATCTCAATACTGATTGGTTTGTGTGATCTTGGGGTGATGATTGTGGTGTATGACCTTGAGAAACCTGAGTTAGGATTCATTGACTTGATTCCAGAAGATCCAAGTTCCAACCTCAATCTTCAAAACATTAATAAAGATAACGTTATAATTGGGCATTGTAAAGATGTTAAACATCAATTATCTATTTATGAACTTTCTACTGGGAAGAAAATTAAACAGTTCGGAGACGAGATCATTGGGCCTTGTGATCAGATTGCTGGAACGAGAGAACATGATGGATTCTTTTTTTTGTAAGTTTTTCAAAAAAAAGCTCTGACTCTTGAGTGATTTAGAGAACAATTGAAAGACTGATACAAAAATGGGTTGAATCTTTATAATAGGTTTTCCGGATTCTTAAGTCCAGGAACAATTTATAGGTAAGTCAATGTGTCAACCAATCAATACTTTTCATTTTAATTCCTAATATTAAAAGCACTTTGATTTGATGAATGTATAGGTATAATTTTCATGCCCCAGAAGGAAAAGAAATGAGTGTATTTAGAGTGACTGAATCATCAGGATTGAATCCCAATGAGTTTGTTTCAAAACAAGTGTTTTCTAAATCTAAAGATGGAACTCAAATCCCTATGTTTATTACTCATTCTAAAGATTTCAAAGAGGATGGTACCGCTTCTGGTTATCAATATGGTTATGTGAGTGTTCTTTTCCTTAACAAAACAAAACCAAATTGGAAGGAAGGACTTAATCAAATGGAATTGTTTTTTTGCTTCATCAGGGTGGATTCGCCATTAGTATCAATGCATTCTTTTCTCCTGATTTAATGACTTTTGTGACCCATTATGGAGCAGTCTTGGCCGTTCTTAACATCAGCGGTGGTGGAGAATATGGTGAAAATTGGCATTCAGCTGGAACGTGAGTTTTGGTTCCGGAGATTCATTGACTTCTGCGGAGGAAGAGGAATTTAAAAGGTAAATTTTAATTGATTTTTTTCATTTGGAATAGTAAAGAAAAGAAACAAAACACATTTGATGGTTTCCAATATGCCACCAAATATTTAGTTGAAAACAAATATGTGAATCCATCAAAAGTCACCATCAATGGTGGTAGTGATGGAGGACTTTTGGTATCAGCTTGTGTTAATCAGGCTCCTGAATTATATGATACTGCTTTAGATGAAGTAGGTGTTTTGAATATGTTAAGGTTTCCTTGGTTTACCATTGGGTTCGTCTTAGGGTTTTTATACCTTTCTTGCTTTTTTGAGGATGCTGATGTTACGAGTTTGGTTCTTTTAGACGTACTTGGACATTTGAGTATGGTAATCCTGATGAAGGAGAAGCATTTGATTATTTAATCAAATATTCTCCTTTGCATAACGTTAATTCAAATGTCACTTATCCAGCATAAATGTTATTGACAGCTGTTTAGTCATGTCTTCATTTATGAAAATCAAAAGCTCTCCTGTTTTACTTCATGTGTTCAATTTGAAAAATCTCATGGTCTTTGTTTTCTTGTTTGGTTCATGGATCATGATGATAGAGTAGTCCCATTACATCCATTCAAATTTGCAGCTCAACTTGAACATATTCTATTAGAAAATCCTAAAAATGCTAGGCATGGGGCTGATAAAAG
>MWRL01028394.1:0-12176 GCA_002157085.1 Melampsora occidentalis | reverse complement strand
TGTAAGTGGTTTATACCAGGCTTGAGCGTTTACGAACGGCAGTGCAGTTGATTGTTAACTTGTTCCTTGTGGTATTGTGCTATTGGAGGTTGTGGGCACGGTATCAGTGCTGGCAGTATGTGCGAACACGACAAACACCGGGTGAGGCCTATGGAGCATGTACCTTTGGTGTCTGTAACGCAATTGAAATGGTCACTTTTGATAGACAACAACAAATGTATTGTATGCCAGGAGAGCGGTGAACATGAAAGGATATATATTTATTACAGTGAAGGCTATGTACATACACACTACCGCTATCAAGCAGTGCAATTGTATCTCAACGTTAATAGAATCAAACTGGCCAGGAGTAATTACAGCAGGAGCTATTTACACGTATAGTACAATAGTTAGTGAATCCATTGCCAGGTCATACAAAGGTGATGTGTAGAATGTCATTACAAAGTAGGAAGTGATAAGCCTTCACTTTAATGACAATGCAGTCGGTTTGGGAAGAGGGCAACTGTGTTACGCGACACAGCTGCACTTGTTAGACGGGGCCTTGCCGGCACTGGGCAAGGGTTGTGGGCTTTCTTGCGTAGTTGCAGGGTCCGGCAGGGTGGTGGCAGCGTTCCTAGCATGAAAGTTGGGTAGAGGATCACTCCTCAACTCGAAATCAGTTGAGATCATTGTATTCATTGCACAAATTACTCACATGGAGAAAGCAGATGTTCCCTGCTCAGAGGACGCAGTGGATCCAGATGAGCTCGGCACATTGTCGGGCCTGAGAGGAATTATTACAATGCATTGCAATTGCAGGTGAGCAAATATTGTTACCGGCAAATTCACGGACTGCAACGGGGGACAATGTACCTTGGGAGGTGAACACGGCCAGCCTTGGTGGTCTTATTTTGTGCTGTGCCGCCAAAAGTAGAGGGAGTATTGACATTCTCATGCCCGGTAGCAACAGAAACCGCGTAAACCTAAAAGTATATATTAGTGAAAAGGATGACCTATGTTTGTGTAGCTTTGAGAACTGATGTCTACTTGTATTATGTGGTGGGTGCGATTTTTCCCTGTGACATAGCCGTTGATAGTAACCTCACACCCCTTTTGAAAGAGGTTCATGACCTTCACCAGGTTGCGGACAGGGCGGCACTAATACTTGATATGGAACTCAACATTTTCACCGGCCTGAGGGGCCGTATGGTAAGTGACAGTTGTGAAAGGGTGGAATGGATGACGTGGAGCTCACCATTGGGTCCCAGTCTGTATGGCGGATAATACAAACTGTAGTTGGACGTTTGCCGTGGGCACTTTCTTGTACAGTCCTACGTTTGACAATGACCCCAATAGAGCTGATGGCAACGTTATTGATCAAGTTACTGGGGAATGTCTTGGCACTGCCGGCGTGGATATGGCGACTGAGCTTGTGAAGTCCATGAGGTATGCAAGGGGTGTTGGAAGTCAAGAGTTTAACCTTCAATACATAAATTCCGCCAACAGATAATCTGGCGCTGGCGCTGGAGTAGGATGATGGAAGGATACACTACACCAAACTGCATCTTTACCCAAGGGTCTAGAAAAATATTCTGTATGTAGAAAAGTACCCTTTTCTCCTCTCATATATGTGTATGAGTCTAGAAAAGTGTATGACCAATTCACATGTATGACCTTAAAAGGTGCTCTTTGCGCCCGCACAGCAATAAAACTGCCCCTTGCCACGTGAAGATGAGTGCTACGGACAGAACTGGTGGTGCAGTGGTGAGAAATTTGAAAAGAAGGTCGGTGATTTTCATGAAGCTTGACTAGTTGCATGCTGCATCCTTCTGGCTCTTCAGAATAGTACACAGCACTTCAGTTTGGCTCAGTAGAGTGCAAGTGCATTTCCTTGAATTGAGTTAGATTGATTTGATATGAGAAAAGAAAAACTAACGGAGACAATTAGTAGTATATGGACTTCACGTATTTGGATAGATATATTGTTTTGGACAAGCTCATAGAAGACCAGGAATAAAACAAAAGCAAATGAGGCATAAATGATATTACAAGTTAAAAAGACAGGTTTAAGGACACAAATACACGTAGAGCACCAGAAAGACAACAAAAAAAGTGAGACATAGTCGATCCTTTCCCTGTTGGAATAGCAGCCAAGTTTAAATGTAGACTGTGACGCCGGTATGGTCAAAACTAAAAGACTCGAGAAGAACATCAATAAGTGGTATCAGTTGCGAGCAATAGAATTTTTACACTAACCATGGCCATCATAGTCGAGCTCAATGTTCAGCTCAAAAATCAGTTTGTGTTCCCACCTCTTTGCTCTTTCCCTTTCTGCTAAAGAGGAAAATTGGTGGTCAGTATGTGTTGTGATGCTGGATTGAATCATATCACTTACTCAATTGTAGGAGACGCGGGTGTAAGAACCATAGTCCTGTGTGAACTTCTCATCTGCACTGAGGGTTGCCCAGACATGTTAGAGCATCCTTCACCAACTGCATCAACATCGAGGGTTTGGAGCCGAGAGAAAGCTTCTGAGGTGTTGTTGGAGGCGACTGCTTCGTATGCGGCAGAAACAGTGGTAGATCTGGAAGCTTTGATGTTTGGAGGTTTGTTGGATGGAGTAATATTGTCAGATACTTTCAATTCACCAAACACTTTAACCCAATTGGGACTTACTCTCGGGTTGGGGCGCTGCTTCAGGAATTGAATCAAAGGCGTCATAGAAGGCCTCATCAGAGGTCACCGAAGACACTGAGAAATATTCCTCATTGTGATCGTTCCCACGGGTAAATGACCATTTTGCAGGCTGGCCTAGCTCGGCATCCAAGATGCTCGGCCATATAACCGTAACATTGTAGAATTTCCCATTTTCGAGGCGTCGCCAGTGCATTGGGGGGGCGGCGTAGCTTGGTAAGTGCGCCTGATAATCTGGGCAAGCTCTGAACCGGTGACCAAAGAGGCCACAGTAAAAGCATTGATTGAGCCCTCGTTTCACTTCAGGCAACGCCTCGTCTGGTATCTGAAGCGGTGTCGCGTCGGACTTTTCACGTTCCAACATTCTGCGTCGAATGCGCTGTTCGGGGGTGGAAGATGTTTGATCAAGAGTGCAACTTTTGGCAGGCATGATAGTGTGAGTACGTAGGTAGTAATAGTATGAGAGTTGTGATTGATTGGGGAAGCGATTGAGGCTGGTTTGTTTAAGAGGGGATTTTGGATGACTGCCCCTGATGCTGACTTTAAATAAAGTCAAGGTCCTAGAGAATTTCGTGTTGTGTTCACAACACGTTTGGTCAAATTTAACTATCATATCACAACAGATGTACATATTCTATTTGATTTTGTTGACTTGATAGAATCAACCAGTCCTTAGGTAAATCCAAGGTTATCGGCTGTGATTGATATAGATGTATGGTGAGTCGTTGCAGACAAGGGCCCATTGTTATATGTAATGTAAGTTACGCTTGATATGAACAACTGAAAATTTGAGACATATGTATGTACATGGGCGTTGATTCGGTGATAATCATCAGGTGGGTGGGTGGGGTGAAGGGTTCTGAGGGTGCGACACGCTGATCAGGTGTATGTAGAGAACTTTGAAGTGGGAAGTCGATGGAAAATACTTGTCCAACCTTGAAAGGGTTTTCTATACCCCAAAAAAGCAGCACGAAAGCAGTGGGTCGTATGAGGTTATATGTTGCTATGTGTTCAAGCTTTTGTACGTAGAAAAAAATGTCCAAGTATATTCTTGAATTCTATGGAAATTCATCAAGATCCCCGTTCCTCAAACGCGCAAGTCAAATTCTTCAGATGGCCAGTGACTCACCCGCCAAAACTATGACAAGACTCTTTCAACTAACAACTCTTCAAATCAACAAATGGTTACCACCTCGTTCTGTCCAAGAAGTGGTGACTCAGGTGCTAGTACAATTACTTACTTGGAATTTCACCATTGCCTTATATATATTGACAAGCTTCACACATCTTTTGCCCATAAATTAAATATCTGATAGCCTCGACTGAGGTGTAATATAGATTATCTCGTTGTCTTTCAGTCTATGCTTCCGTAGGGATTCATCATATTCGTATCCTCTTTTTTCTAGCCTATTGATCGGTCGTTCTCTCTGCGGGAAGCTACCTTTTCTCTCAACTTGTGTCATTCAATCACCAATTAATTGGTTGAAAATAAAATCTCGACGCTACTTGTCAAAGTTATTAGTGCCTATCTCACCGATCAACTACTTGCGCCATACCTTCTGACAAGGCTTTCCTTTTTTATATCATTGAGGTACGTGTTTTGACACCACCAAGATCGCTAAAAAACAATATCTTGAATCGAACTCCGCAATTAACATAAGGGTTTTTTCTTGCCCACATTATCCCAGATTTTCTATTTGACCCGCCTAGCTGAGCAATTGATTGGATCATGTTAGATCCTGCTGCTCCAGGAGTCACAAAGCAGATGATGCTTGATTGGCTCCGAATAAATCATCCAAAATCTCCGATTTCATCATATATCAACAAGACCCAGGTCGCAGTCAAAGTGCGGGAGAAACAGCCTGAGTGTCAGTGTATATCTACCTTAAATGTCTTACCGCGAAACTTGCGTACCAATGAGCGGATCATTCGACCTCTTCTTGTGCTGTGTGTTGAAAAGTCTTCCCAGATCCGCAAAGTGATAGGCCTGCGATGTTCATACACGAAGGTCTGATATTTGGTGTATCTCGAAATGAAGCAGGTGGTATGGAAATTTTCATTACACGCACTATTAGGTCCTGAAACATTGACTGTACTACCCACCCTATATCAGGCTCAAACGTACAACTTCGACCTCCTTCTCCACCACAGGAAACCAAGCCAACTTTGCCTCAGCCCAGTCCTGACGCCGATGTTGCATTGGACACCCCAGTGAAGCGAGCTGCTTCGCCCACTTCGAGCACACGTCCCACAAAGCGCTCTAATCTCAGTAGGTTCTCTTGATCCACATGTCTTTCATCAAGTTCCTGTGACTGAGTTCTTTCCAATTCATCAGGTACTGAAGAATTGTCTCGCCGAATGAGTAGTGCAAAGAAAAATCTGAAGGATAAGAAGGTTAGAATGTTGGATTTCTTTATGAGATATGAGCTCACGTATTTATGATCCCAGGGCAAAAAAGTCACATTTCTTCCTCAACCTTTGCAAGCACCAACTCGAGTGGTCTCAAAGTCAGTCGTCAATGTCATGGAAGAGAACAACCAGCACGATATTGATGTACTTCAGCGTGAAGCTCCAGCAATGAGCCCCTTGGCGCACCAAATTCTTAACTCTCCGCTTGTTGCACAACGAGACATGCTTGATGTGGAACCCAACATACAGGCAACACATGATCTGATTGATCTTTCGGATGGCGATATGCTCTCCGTTGGGAACTTGGGTTGGTCCATTTCATGATGTCTTCCTTTTCCAAAATAGCACATTGATTTGTAATTGTATGCCAGAAATCAATGTGCCTCCACTGAGATTACCCGCTTCAAAGGTCAAGTCGGGTGTGGACGTGTTCCATGAGGAACGAGCCCGAGCTGAGAAAAGTGAGTGTTTGATCACTGGTGACGGGTGAAACACATACCGACAGATAACTCATTTGGAACAGTCGGTGTACTTGAAGCATCAGTCTCTTAGCTCTTGGATAGGATCGAATGTGTCGAGAAGCGCTCATTGACCAACATGGCTCAGTGCGAACATGAAAAAATCGAGAGAGGCATGTCAACCTATATAAATATTGTCGATGCTTTGATATATTTCTAATTATTTCGTCAATTCACAATTTTCTTTGACAGTTTACCATATCAATATGAACATGAAACGTCGTGATCAGCAAGCCAAATGCATCAAGTCCCTGACCAATTCGATCTCAAGCTTGCAAAAAAAGGTTGACAAAATGTATGCTTGGTATGATAAAGCCAAAACTGACCTTGAGACTCATGAACTATGTATCATGCAGCTGATGCGTGCTGAAAATGGTGATGATGATTATGATGAAGGTTCACTTGATCAGGAAGCTGATGAAGCTTCACTTCAAGAAGATGAACTTTCAGGTAACAAATGATCTTATCCTACCAAATAGTGGTCTTAATTATTAGTCATCAAATCTTTACGCAGTTCAACCCAGGAAACCACAGTTGGACTAAGTCATCTGTGACTTTGGTACTCACTGGTGGGCCATTTTGTATGCGTGAATGAAATTTAGTATAATGAGCTTATATCAAACTTCAATCACAATATGCAATTTTATCTTTCAAATTTCTTTGGTTGTCAACTTTTGATTTATATTCTAGTCAATTTTTGCGAAATTCATTTGATCAGGTAGACCATCACAAGTGAATGTGATGATAATTGTGATACATCAAGAAAATATATTGCACAGAATATGCGACCCCGGTTCTAGAAGCACCGCCCTGCAATGATTTGGATCACACAAATATCATATATAGGTGATTGGTGCATAGACCCTTTGATATATCATATTTTGTCTTCACAGAAAATTTGATTATATCATACAGTTTAAGCTATGATAACGAACCACCGCTTTATAAAAGCAGGGTGCCTGCGCCATTATTCATGACCCTATGTTCGCCGAGAGAGTTGTGGATCTACAAATAAAACTGATGTAAAGAGGTGTTCATGTGTACAGATGCCTTTATGAGATGATTAACATAAAATAACACAGAGAGGCGTATCCTTTGTTCTATTGAGAATTTGGAAACTTTGAATTACAGAAAGATCTATCTATCAGAATCGATTGGATCAAGCCATCAAAATTCAAGGGACATTCAGGCAATAATATATATAGAGAGTCCCAATCGCTCAACGTGATTTGCACTTCAGTTCACCTGGAGGAACCACGTCTTTATACACACTTCTCCTACATCATCCTTGTTTTGGTACGTGAATTATTTCCCCCTTTTCTCATCTTTCTGTTGCTCACGTGACTTCATCCACGCATCAAGCCATCATGTTCCCACCCTTCCAGGTTCGGGCCAACATCACTCTATCCGAGCCTCCCATTCCCGAGTTGGCAGCCTTGGCCATCCATGATCAACAACCAAGATCGACGTCAGCACAAGACAATCCGCCCGAGCGTGTCAAGTCCTTTGACGAGTGGATTGAAAGGGTCCTCCACCATGGGTTCTACTGTGATACCTATCAGCAACGTCTTGATCGACATGTAGAGAAGTACAAATGCTTAAATATTGAAGAGCTGAAGACATTACGAGATGCAGTCATCAACGCCTAAAATGAACTCAAGGTGACTTACATTGAACTCAGTGAGGCTCGAAATATGCTTGAATACGCGCGTATGCTGTTGCGCTCGCTTAATCCCGAGGTCATAAGTCATTGCAAGCTCATCAAGAGACAGATCAAGGAGTCGCGCGCTAGATACAAGGATTTAAAGTTTGTAGCGGGATGTTCCAATAAGCATATTGGTCGGCTTTGGGCAGTTTATTCTGAGGAGACGTGAGTTCATACTGATCTCATAAGCTTTTACACAGTGACTTGATGATGAAGGCGCTGATTTGTATCTTTGTATTCTTCTAATTAATGTCACTATGTCTCATACCCAGCAAACGCACCTGCGACTTTGAGGATGAAGCTAGCAAATTCGAATCTTGAGGATGGCAAAGACTGGTGATTGATCAAGGACTGGTGACAGGATATATTTTTAGTTCCTTTCTTTACAATGGACGACTACTAGTGCAGCTTGCCATAGCAGTTTTTAACGCCGCACACCCCCATTCCACTTTTTTTCGTCAGAATTGTTTCCACTTGAACCAGCGTGGACCAAATCCTTAGAGAAGGTGTAAGCAGGAGTTCCTGTCTATCCGTTATATATATTGACCTGCATTGAAGACCAACATTTCATGAAGTGTTGGGCTGCAAGAAATGTATATACGTGAAATTTAGAAGATAGCTCATAAAATTCATATGACGGCTTGATGCACAGGCTATCAGACCATGCGTGTTGTCGCTTTTCTTTCACAGTGTCAAAATGCATGTAGGTATGTATCTAGGAGATCTAGTGCAATTACATCATTGGCTTGGAATTAGTACGTGTCTTATTCATTCACTGACGCTGTTTTCCAAGCACTTGGAACATGAGATATATAGATCTACAGATGAACAAGCACGATGAGCACCACGATCAGGGTCTTGAACCCCAGGCAATTTTGAACCTTTGTGTATGTCGCTTCCAAGTACATACATATTGGAATTATAAAGGTCAACACAATATAAACAATATTCCACTTCTATAACATCCGAATATTATTCCATCATTTATAATCTAATGTATCTCAACCGCTTCTTATAACTTCTTGCTGATCTAGTGAATAAGATTGGAACCAAATTTACGCGATCAGACAATTTCATGATGAGAAGCTAAGAGTTAGGTTCTATATCTTACCAGAATGATGCCAAACGACACCATAGAATTTCCGGAAGGACGGTTCAAGATGATCCAGAAGGCGTGGGTTGATTCTTCAAGGCCAATTTTCTATGTCATGAGGTGTATGTCAGAATAGTTACGCAGAAGAAGATTGGATAAATCATTGAGAGTAGCAATTATTTCATATGACTCACTCATGATGTTCTAATAGAGCTTTGATGAATCCCAAACTCTGAACAATGCTTTCAAACGTCTTCTGTCGATATTGTAATTTCGCGGTGGCGCTTTGAAGACGAATTTGGAGGTCTTGGCGATGAGTCGGTGAGGTCTCAGGGTCAATTGATAGTAAAGTAATGGCCTCAATCTCCTGATGACTGTCCTGAAGGAATTTAACGCATTCGTCAAGGCCCTCTTGAGCGCCGAGGTAGGTGGAGTCAATGGCGTTGATTTCGTGCTTGTTGAGATACTTGTGAGTCTGAACAAACACGGTGAGGTTGTCGGCTGCAAGACGATATTGACCAATCTTGAGGTAGCAGAGAATAAGACAGTTGAAGCGAAAAAGGCGGCTGAAATCAATAACAGTCTCAGGAGTTATATACATGTCTTCAGTTCCAAAGGTCGGAAAGGTAATGAACGCTTGAAAGTACTGTTGATGGTGGTTGACGTCTGTGGGAATTCTCAAACCAGAAAGATGGGGGACTATCATTTCAACAAATGCCTTATGTAAAAGTAAATCGTCATCTTCATGCCTTATGTAAAAGTAAATCGTCATCTTCTGCCTCCGGACTAAATGTTAAATTGGGATAGAATAAACTAATTATCTCTAAAATTTGATTGGTGGCAGCTTCATTTAGAAAAAGTTGGTGATCAAGTCAACACCATTAGATATAAATTTGAGGATGTAAGTTGGTAGATAGATAGGATTATGGAATGGATAAGTGTCCGACATCTCTTGATCTTTTAATTATAACTTTAACTAGTAGTAGGGAAAGACCACAAAATGAGGCAACTCGAATCATCTTTGCTTCATATACCATATATACGTGTTGGTCCATTCAATTTCGTTGGAAAGCGGGCATTTCAATGATGATATCACCGTAACCCTGAGGGGCAAAGATGTACGTACAAAGATCACGATCTACACTTAAATTAATGAAGGTAATAAAACAATTCCACCTGCGAACGGCAAGAGCAATATACCAACGCGCGTGATGTTCTAATGCAACATGTACTCATCTTGTTGTATTTTGTATTCAAGAGGTCTGATGGATCGACCGTTGACGCCATTCTTTGTCATATCAAAACCTATTTTCTGCTCCTCTAAAATCAATCGGTTCCAAAAGTCCAAAAGTGGGAATCTCAATTACAAAGTGGGAATCTCAATTACACTTTGAATTATGAAGATTGAAGATTGTGCATTGGATGATTTTGCTGTTCAGTTCAAACTTCGTGCATATAACAAATATAGAACACTCTGACAATTACATAATATATGTGGTTGTGTCTGACCTTCTTGACCGCTCAATCACACCACCATTAGAACTGCCATGGAGCCATGGTGTTTGGGGAATGATATTGTATATAACATATGAGCTGTATTAGAGCTCAACATTTCACCAAATGTTGATCTCCGATACAGCTGTATCAGAGCTCAACATTGCATCGGATGTTGATCTGCAATACAGCTAGCAAGGTTTGATAAGGAATTAAATTGACATGTGTAATCCATACAATATAAGCTCAACATTTCACCAAATGTTGGACTCCAATACAGCTATGTGCGGGATGCAGCCTCCTTGTTGTTTGGAATGTATATTGCTAGCCTTGATTTTGACAAAGTTTGGATTCAAATCAAAGCCGAATCTGTGCTGTGTGAACCTATCTTTATTGACCATGTTTGCCATCATTGATTTTCTTGTCTTCATGACTCATTCTCAGACTTTTTTGTGCGCGAGTTTGTGGATGAGATGTCTCATCATTCATTTAGCAAGTGAAGTGTAGGCGTTATATATTTAATGTTTGTGTTTCATTTCCAAAGTTTGGAATCAGAATCTGAAAACAAATCAGATGACTTGAACAATAATCTATTTAGATGGTACAATACATCATAAAGACCCTTCTCCTAGACTCGAAGGTATGCAGACCTTGGGAACTAACGTTGTAACTGAATTGAAGGAAATAGTAAAAAGTTGAATATCAGAAATCACACGTTGGAAATGTGCTTTTGTAAAGAATCGGTCTCTACGTATAGAAAACCACAATTTCTATACCCCGTGTTGATTTTTTTGGATGAAAAGTTTAGAATCACGAGCAGGTTTGATTCAAAACTGTCTGTAAATTGGATTGTTGCGTAGTGCCAAACTTCCAGTGCCAAGTCCAGATCTGTTATATGGAACTAGTTTGAGCTACAGCAGCTGATCTCACCATACGTTTCATGTGCACGAGTTAGTACAACCTGCTTTGACTATAAATCCCGTATTGGTCATTATCTTTTAGCTATATATTTTGCCACATGTCAGTATTATATAAAGACTTTGGACACAGAAATTCAATGCTGGGTTCTACGCTTTTTGTGTTCCAAGCTTCATCACTTGCAAGTACTTTGTGTTTTGAACTGGGGCCCCATCACTCCAATATACAATTCAACACCCCTTGGAATGCTGTCCCCAAAGAAAAAGGGACGACAATACCACAGGCGCTTCTGCACATGCCAAGTACATGACTGCATCTCAGGCCAATTCATAGATGCCAATGGACAAAAATGCAATGGTGTCGAGCTCAGACCAGAAGCCTTTGAAGCCCATCAGCGAGCGGAACTACGCCATCGTGCTCAAGCCCAATACAATAATCCTAGTACTGGTCTCAGGTCTGTAAGCCAAGACCTATCATCACGTCTTGAACGAGTGGTTTTGGGTCCAAGTCGTCCTTCAACACCGAGCTCCTCTGCATCACATCATCCACCAACTATGGTAGCAACATCAAGCTCGCCTGAAGTGTTTCAAAGGGACCACCCAAAATCAGCTCATGGTCTAGGAACACCTAGAACCAATATACGAGCGACAGACAACTCCCTTGGCATTCAAACCTATGAGTGCAGTGAGTGGCTTCCTTAATGACGACCTAAACAAGAGTGTAGTACTGACAGTTGATACATCCGATGCTCAAAGATCAATTCTTTGGATGTAGTCTAGAACAGGTGAATCCATTACACCTACACGCCAGTCTGGCTGCCGCCCTCATGAATATATTTGGCCATGGATCAACGAAGAGCACTTCGTGGCTACTGAACGTTCAAAGAACAAACATTGAGCTGTCTTTGACACACGGACTCAGGCCAAATTCATCACCAACCGAACTTCACCCGTACGATGTTGAACTCTTGAGCCGAATCCCAAAGACCCCATCTACGATTTTTGGCTGGCTAGGAATAGACCCTACTCTGACTTTTGCCAACTGTTGTACATCATGTTTTGCGTCTTTGGATGTAGTCTAGAACAGGTGAATCCATTACACCTACACGCCAGTCTGGCTGCCGCCCTCATGAATATATTTGGCCATGGATCAACGAAGAGCACTTCGTGGCTACTGAACGTTCAAAGAACAAACATTGAGCTGTCTTTGACACACGGACTCAGGCCAAATTCATCACCAACCGAACTTCACCCGTACGATGTTGAACTCTTGAGCCGAATCCCAAAGACCCCATCTACGATTTTTGGCTGGCTAGGAATAGACCCTACTCTGACTTTTGCCAACTGTTGTACATCATGTTTTGCGT
>MWRL01028391.1:0-12371 GCA_002157085.1 Melampsora occidentalis | reverse complement strand
ACCATCATTCACAATCAAGATGCCACATCATAACGATTTACTTTTACATTCAGCTTCATCTACTACTCTATCATCACCTTCTTCACCTTCAAATCATCCTTCAATCCATCATCATCATCATCACCATCATCATCATAATCAACAACAACAACAACAACAACCACCATCAAATCATTATCAACAACAATACCATCAAGATCTTAAATCAACTAATTCATCTCAATCTACTAATTCTTCAGTACTAGATTGGAATGAATCTCAAGTCAATCAATTCTTCATCTCTTTAGGCTTAACTAGATTCGAAACTCCAATCAGAGGTCAGTTCATCTTACATTTCAATACATATCTTTGAACATTCTGAACTCATTTACATTTGCATCTCGAATGTACAGAACATGCGGTTACTGGTGATGTTTTGATTCATCTTGATAATGATCTTTTAAAGGATATGGGAGTCAATTCAGTTGGAAAAAGGTTAACATTACTCAAAGCCGTTTACAAATTGAAATTAAAGGAAGATATCCCCATTGATGAAGGACAATGGGTCCCTCCTTGTTAGTCTTTTCTTTGAGACTCCATTCATCTTCTATATCTGACTCGATTCTCGCGAAACTATAACAGCTGGAGATGTCGATCTGGATGAATTTGATGAATCACTCTCATCCTCTTCTCAATCCAATGCTTCACAGCATTATTCTATCATGCGACTCATCCAATCAAGAGACCATAAGATCAGTTTACTCGAATCTGAGATTAAATCTATTAGACTTGATCTTCAAGCATTTCTTACTGCAAGCTCTAGTAATCAACCTCGTCAAGCTGGTCCTAGTAATCCACCTTCTCCTATCACCACACTGGATGGTGATCGTCAACCTCGAGATGAATCCTCAAATCAATCCGTCAACCCTGATCAATCTACTAATTCACCTCGTCTTGAACTTTGTAAGTTTTCTTTATGACACATGCAGCTTCTTCTCGTGATCTAACTCTACCATCCTCTATCCATCACAGCACCGCCGTCTGATCCTACGCTAAGTCGATCACTGAGTTTGAAAAAACTCACAGGTGGCTCAATTAACACCCCGGATCAAAACTCATCATCTTCCACCTCAACTACTCCTACAAACGATTCAAATCCAACTCAAAGCAATCACAATCTCATACCGATTCCTAACCCAAATCAAGCCCTCTCCAATGCGTTCCCAAGTCCCAATTCATCTCAAATCATCCCTCATCCGACTCCAACTCCTAAAGATTCCACTTCCACTTCAACCTCTCCAAGTTCTAAAGATAAAGAAGTTCATAATCCTTATAAGAGCTTCAGGGTCACACTTGAAGATCCTTGTTATAAGGTTCTTCCAGCTGCCTTGAAGAAGTATAAGATCAAGGAACATTACAAGAACTATGTTTTATTTATTTGCTACGGAAAACAAGGTAACATTTCATCCTTCTCTCAATTCTACCCGAATGTTCGAATGGGACAGCCCAACATACGTTCCTTCAACTTGAATAAAGTCTCCAAGATGTACTCACTCACTGTGTTTTCTCATCTCCTTCAGAACGATGTCTATCGTACGAAGAGAAACCGTTGTTGTTATTCCAGAAACTAAAGGAAGCAAATCAGAACCCAGTATTCACACTTCGACATATCAAAGATATTGAATCTCCCATCTCTATCGCACTGTCTAAACAAGCTCAACGTCGTGATCAAATTCAGAAGAAAAACGCCGCTGGAGGAGGAGGCACGACTGTCAGCAAAAGGACAGGTGCAAACAATGTGGGAGCAGTGGAACCTACTACAGGATTCTGTGTAGCTATTTATCCTTATATGTCAGAAGGTGAAGAAGATTTTGATGTGGGGGTTGGTGATACTTTTTTGATTGTTGGAAAGGTAAGACACCCGTTCATCTTGTTCTTGTTGCACCATATGATAAACTGATTTCGAATTAATCTCTTGTAGTCCAAAGGATGGTGGGTAGTACATCGAGATGATGGGGATGGAAAGATAGTAGAAGATAAACCACCAGGATGGGTTCCGTCTGGATGTGTACTCGAAACCAAACATTCCTTTGCTACCTCGAGAATCACTTACTCTACTCCTATCTTACCGGAGCATATCTTGAGCGTTTCGAGTTGTACAAATGCACTGATGGATTATAAGGCTAAAGGAGCTGATGAATTGAGTTTGACTCAAGGTGATTCACTTAGGGTCTACAAAAAGTCAGTTCTTTTCTCACTTTCCTTTTCAAGAGTGATGAAGTATTGAAGTTGATATATTTGATGATTTGGTTTACAGGTATAATAATTGGTCGTATGCTATCAATGAAAGTCATCCAGATAAAGCAAGAGGTTGGACCCCTTCTTGGTTAGTAGGAGGTAGAAAAGAATCTACCGCTACTACATCTGGCTCTTCATTAAAACCTAAACCTTCTTGTTCAAGTTTCAGTACTATTACAAAAGACTCAATTAATGGTGGTGGTAGTTCTACTGTAGAAATGAATGAAGGTAGTCAGCTTAATACTCCTAATTCTAATCTTACACCTGAATTAGGGATCGAATTGAGCGGGAGTTAAGGTTTGAATGGGTTTTTGTTTATCCTTTTTTTGGGTTTTGATTTCTTTTCATTTCCTTTCTCTCTTTTTTATTTTATTTTGTCGTCTTTTTTCATTTTTTTCACTCTACAAACATAATTATTAATTATTTTTCTTCATACATCTGCAAAGCAAAAAATCAGTTATCCCAGTCTTTTCTTCTTCTTCCTTTTTTTTCTCTCTCTTCTTTTCTCATTCGATATCATCATCTTTTCCACAAATTAAAAATTATAAAGAACATTGTCTTGTAAAATTGTAAATAAACGTACAAAAACAAATTCAATCAAATCAACCATCATCTAATTCCTTTATCACATTCTTTTTCCTCAAAATTTTAAATCTCATCCATTTCTTTTTCTTACTACCTAGAGTTTCCGTTTTTTTTTAAACTATCAAAAGGTTTCTTGATTTTTGTACATAAGAAACTCTTTCTTTCTCAAAAAAAGAACTTGATTCAATTTATTACTTACAATCTAGTGTTGTAAATATAGTTTTTCCCCTTTACACAAAACTTGTGAGGTTTACTTTCTTTTATCAATATTTTTTTTCGGGATGGGTACCCTTGAAGTCGTGTTTTTTTTTGCAAAGGGAGTGGGTTTGTTTATGAATCCATGAAATGTTTGAAATCTGCATTTTTCTAATGAAAACTAAGTTCACTGGTATAAAGATTTGGATGTGTTTTGATTTGATTTTGATTGCCTCTGTGCATTCAATTCGATTGTCTCTGAATGGTTCACTCAAAAACCTTTTTACCAAAGCTTCACTGATCACTTCCCTTGTGTTCCCTTCCATGTATGGAAAACAATGTGGTCTTACATTCGTGCGTTGTGACCCTTGATAGCGACGCCAGCGGGCGGCAACCTTGCTTACTGTGCGACTTGTTTCTTACCTTTCTTTGAAAGAATGACTCTTTTGATACATTTGCATGCTTGGTGCAAGTGCTACGAGATCTTGTCTCCTACCCTATGTAACCAAGTGAGTCATCATGCTCTTCTGCGTATCTTATTTCATAGAAGCTATACGGACTGTCCAGCTCCTATCCTACCTAACCGGCTGGTATTCTCTGATCTCGATATATACCAAATGTTTCTGCGACCTTGCGATAGTCACTATGAGCTTCATTTCGATTTACGCAGAAGTGCTTCGGGCTTCTGAACGACCGACCTGAATAAAGGCACCGAGCAGCACCGAGCCATTGGGACACTTGAAATTGAATGTAAATGCCCAAAGTCCAGCCAAATAGGTTGCATCAGGTTAGATTTCTCTGGTTAGTATGTACTTCAGCGCCATATTCCATTGACCTTCTTCTGGTATCACACTTTCATCATCGTCTCATAATTTTTCCTCAATCTATATCCCAATCTACATAAGTCCATTGCTCATATCTGACAGTCAAACTTATGCCTACTTATGGTTCCAACCCACACTTGTGGGCAAGCAAATGAATAGTTTTGATAGAACTCTTGATCCATCTTATGTTAAGATTTTTCACAAAGCTTAAAGACGGAATAGTGCCTCAAGAATCGAGTCGGATTTTGTTAACAAAAAAATGTTTTCAGATTGTTTTGAAGATTTCTCAGAATTTTTTGATTATCTTGCATTGAGAGTGGCAGAAACAATGAGCACATGCTGAAAAAAAGATTAAACGAAAGTACATGGCGATTTCTATCGCAGATATAGGGAGAACATCTACTCGATGTCAAATCGACGACCAGTCTACAGAGATGGAAAGAGTGTGAAGATAGTCAAAATCATTGGGTTTTGGGTTGAGTGGCTGTAGAATCAGGCTTGGTAGCTCCATCAGGCTTCTCGGCGGGAGTCTGGGTTTCTGGCTTCTTGGTGGCGGTATCGGCCGACTTGCTGGAATCTGCATCTGGCTTCTTGGCGGAGGTGTCGTCTGACTTGGCATCCGATGACTTGGTGGTGGCATCACTAGAGTCAGACTTAGGCTTAGTATCGAAATTGGGTTTCTTTCCTGCAGGGAACTTGCTGGCAGCGAGTTGCATAAAGGCTTCATGAGTTGCACGAGCACTTTTTCTCTTATCGGTTTGATCCAGGGTTTGTTGTAATTTATGAAGAAGTTGAGCAATCTCTTCAGCAGTGGGCAAAGATCCACCAGCCGCCTTAGCATCGGCAAATGCGGTGACCATTTTCAAAAACCCGTTTGCAAATCTCCTGATATCAGATTCTTTGTATTTAGGCTCTTCTGATCCGGTACCCATGGTGGAATTTTCTTGGCGAGTATTAAGTCTGTAGATGTTATGAAAATCAGAAGATCAGTTAGAAAATTCCGACAAGACAAAAGAAACTCGGAAGCTAACGTGGGGGCGGCCTTGGATCCTGAAATCTTTGCTTCAGCAAGACCATCGATAGCCGCTTTGGTCGCTTGTGCATGAGCCACAGGGTCGTTTCCTCCAGTTTTCATTGCAGTCTTCAAGGCGGCTGTGAGCTCACCACTAGTTGGCATCTTTTTTCCAGCTTCTTTCACTTTTGAATATTTGGCAATCGTATCAGCCAAGTCTGCTGATATCCTCTTGATGATGATATTGACCAGGTAAGGTGGAACCTCTTATTGCTGTTGTTGTTGCTGGCGTTTCTCGAAGCTAAGGATTTTGAGAGTTTCAATCAATATAAATGATAACAAACTTGGAATTGATAGATTTAGGGTCACATACCTGTTGTGTTTAGCTTCATTTGATGAAGGAAACCAATCAGGTTGACGTTTGTAGATCGTGCTAGTTTCATCAATAAGAAATTCGAGAAGAAAACATCAGCGAGTGAATGACTATATATGTGTAACACCAAACTCTGCTTACTTGGAGTTTGATTTCACAACACCAGCTGTAGCTCCTTCTAACATAGCAAAGGTAGAAATGACAACCGTGATGAGGGAACAGATGGAAAGCATGTTGAAATTGAGATGAAAATCAAAGATGTGATCAAAAACGAATTTGGAAAGATTTAGTCCAGCCGGATAGGTATCAAAAAGTAAAGTGACGGAATGCCAAAAGATCTATGCTTATTTCTTGGAAAGAAGGGATGATGTGATGATGATCTATGGGACAGACAAACATACCAGTGGTTTTATAGCTTTGCATTTGCAGCAAAAGTACATACCAGTGCGTAGCATCGGTTCGTTGCGCTTCGTTCAACCAGATCGTATCGTGCAAAGTCTGCAAGAGGACCCCAGTTACCCTATTGCAGAAAATGGCATGGGTCTACTCAGTCTCCATCAATGAAGCAGCCTTGGAAGAGCCTCGATGTAATGACCAGACTTGTATTTAAGAATCCTTTATAACATGAAATTATTTAAGGATCCGGAAGTCTCGTGAAAAGCTTTTCCTAAGTCTTTTGTTTATAGAAAGTCCTCTACGAAGATGGTTCTTTCTAAACAAATGATGGTTATAATAACGAATTGTTTCGATAAGGAAAAGAGAAAACTAAACATCCTAATCTAACAAGAGTTATATATATCTAAAATAAAGAAAGATTATGTAACTCTATGACCTCATCGAACATTACTAATCCTACAACGCGTTAATCGCATGACAACTTAAAATGAAAGCGCGATCATTACAAAAGTAACCCTTCTTATACTCCAACTAAGCTTTTGCAACATATCCTAATTCTGGCCGTGAATTATTCATAAAAACCTCCCAGCTTGGGCATGATTCCTGCACATTCATCCCATGATACGCTTGTATGAAGACGTCCAATCCCCTTGAAATCTGACTTAAAGGTACCCAACTATCATCAATCCCCGTATCCTCTGATCTAAGCAAGTATTCGTGACTACCATCAACCTCCCTATGTCCCAAAACGTAAGAAATTGACAACCATCTTGCGATATTCCTTGCCTCTTGACTTTGTGTCTGCTCGTCTGCTTGAAGTCGTTGACTGCCGGCTCCAGCATCCCGCAATCCATTCAAAACCCCTTCATCTGTAGAACTCGAAACATTATCAGCAGCACCAATAACAGGCATAACAAGAGATACGTTGAAAACTGGATGCAAACGCGCATATTCCTTTGGTAATTTCAACTCCACCGCATTGTCCCCAATCATCCTTATGACTGCAAATGGGCCGATACGTCGAAAATCCAATTTCTGGGATGGTCTCCTGGTCTTGATAAATTTTCGCGAAAGCCATACCATGTCTCCAGGGTTATAACAAACGGCAACTCGTTTACCATTGTTGTAAAACCTTGCTTGTCTCTCTTTGGCCAATTCGAGCTGCTGTTCCAACTGAGCCTGAATTTCTTGGATGTGATGCACAAAGTCGTCAGCTCTCGGTACCCGAGACGAGTGCGTAACGGAGTTGAATCTAGGATGGTATCCAAAAGAAGCATAAAACGGCGAAAACCCTGTAGATGCTGAGATCGAATTATTGTTAGCAAACTCTGCCAAAGACAACAAAAACTTCCAATCATCCTGATTTTCATCCACGAAGTGTCGTAAATAATCTTCGAGTACTGCATTAATTCTTTCCACTTGACCATCCGTTTGTGGATGGAACGCAGTCGAAGGAGCAGGTGAAATCTGTAACAAAGCACAAACCGAAGTCCAAAAGGCGCTAACAAACATAGAACCACGATCGGAAACTACCCTGTCTGGCAAACCGTGCAATCGAAAGATATTCTCTACAAAAGCATTAGCCAACTCCAAAGCCGTCCACTTCTCCTTTGCCGGAATGAAATGCGTGTATTTAGAGTAATGATATACAACTACCATGACTGAATCAAAACCTTGCGAAATAGGCAATTTTACGATGAAATCCACCCCAATGGTTGACCACGGACACTCCGGTATAGGCAATGCCTTCATTTTGCCTTGTCTCGCTCGTAAATCCCTGTTAACCTTCTGACAGCTAAAACATGATTTAACAAACTTAAGAACATCCAACCGCATATTCTTCCAACCAAAACTTCTGCTTAAAAGATCCAATGTTTTCGCCACTCCCCAATGTCCTGACAACGGTTTTGAGTGATAAGTGTTCAGAATCTTCTTCCTCAGCACTTCCGGGACAAATACCTTTCCTTTATACCACCAAATTTCATCGAGAAAAACTAAACCGTAAGCTTTTGGGTCTGCTGGAAAACTAGAAGAAGTGTAAGTGGACTTAATCTCTATTAAAGTATCATGAGTCGGTTCACAAAAATGAACATTGTATGGCAAACCGTCACCCGTCAATTGAATGGCATCAATGGGCACACCCGAGACTGATTTAAACAGTACCAACGCATTCGGTGCCGAAACTTCAGTAAAGTCAGGCCTTCGTGATGCCGGATCCGCTGGGTTGAACTTCCCTGGTGTATGCAAAATAACAAAATTAAAAGAAGATAGAAAGGCAGCCCATCGCGCTTGCCTTGGGGTCAAAGAGCGACCCTCCATAAAGTATCGCAAGTTTGCGTGATCAGAATAGACGATAATCTGCTCATTTGCGCCCATTAACCACGAGCGCCACTCTTTAAAAGCTGCAACGATAGCACCTAACTCTTGATCGTGAGTTTGCCAGAGGGCTTCAGCTGGTGTCAGCTTCTTAGAGTAATAGCAGACCGGAGTGAGTTTCTGATCATTACCCGGTTGCGAAAGGATTGCGGAAAAGGCATACGCGCTTGCGTCGACTTGCAAAACTCTACGCAGATCGAAATCAAAATGCTTAAGAAACGGAGCAGAAGTGAAAGCAGCAATAAGAGAATCAAAACAAGCACGAGTAACCGGCAGCGACAGACCCTGCTCCACATCCACACCCTTCTTCGTCAAATCCGTCAATTTTGACACTTCAGCCGAAAAACGTGCAATGAAACGGCGATAAAAATTTGCAAAACCCAAAAACTTTCTCAGCTCCGCAAGATTAGTAGGATATGGCCATTCCTTGATGGTCAACAACTTCGTTGGGTCCATCTTCAACCCAGTTGTTGACACAACGAATCCCAGAAAGACGACCTCTTGTTTAAAGAATTCACACTTCGACGGAGAAGCCTGTAGCTTATGCTCGCGTAATTTTTGAAGAATCTTACGAATATGGTCCTCATGTTCTTTCTCGTCCTTTGAAAAGATCAGAATATCATCGAGGTACACAAAACAAAACACGTCAAGATATTCGTGCAAAACGTCTTGGATAAAGCGCTGGAAAACCGCAGGTCCATTAGCCAAACCGAATGGCAAAACCAGTGATTCGTACAACCCTCCTGGGGCCCTAAAAGCAGTCTTCCACTCGTGGCCAACTGCTATACGAAGCAGGTTAAAAGCCGCTTGTAAATCGATCTTAGCAAAGTAATTGCACCCTCTGATACGGCTGAGGAGAGATTTAACAAGTGGAATTGGATAGCTGTCACGAACCGTCACTTTGTTCAAACCGCGATAATCGATACAAGGACGATTCTTTCGTCCTGGACTCTTTGCGAGAAAAGCCGGCGCAGAAGCCGGTGATGATGACTGCCGAATAAATCCCTTTTTTAATTGGTCATCAATCCAAACCTTCATCTCGGCTTCATCGGCCGCAGATAGGTCATAAGCACGACTAGTGGGTGGTTCACACCCCTCCTTGAGATTGATCTGAACATCGTGCTTCCGATGTGGGGGCAAAGAAACATCTTACGGAAGGAAAACATCCGCGAAATCGTGAAAAGAAGGCGGAACAAACTGCAGAACTTCATTCCGATCAATAGAACCAGAGTCAACAAGCTTTTTACTCTCTTCACAAAACACAGCCAGCGATCCAATTTCAACACCACGTCCTTCCGCGCTACAATGAATAACAGCGTGATTCTTATCCAACCAAGGCAACCCTAGGATAACATCATAACATCCTATATCATTGACTTTCAAATCCAAAACCAAAGCATTTGAGTCCTCGACACCATTTGTCATATGACCAACTCCCGACCAGGAATGCGTGACTACATCTCGCCCTGGAGTTCCGTCAAAACCGGAGCAAGTGAGAGGTGATGATAACAAGTTAGTCATCAAACCATATTGCAACACAATACGCTTATGAACAAAAGAATCCATCGCGCCAGTGTCTACTAAGGCACGAACCGTGACCATAGTAGAACCCAACACCAATTTTAAAGGAACCATAAAACGAGAAGAAAAAGAAGGTACAGGCGCAATGCGTACCGCGTTGATTTCTAAATCCGAATTTCTCATTTCCAAATCCTCATCCAACCAATCCTCTGTCATCTGTTGCAACGCTTCTTTTGCTTCTCTACTCATTTGATTTGCCCAACCCGGTTGCAAAACAGGATCTGAGGGTCCGGCGACAGGTATTTGAACCTCGACCGGGGCGACAGTGGTTGGAGGTACAGGGGCTGAACGGACTGGACGTGGAGGGGCAGGTACGTTTCGCCATTTGCGCACAAATTCGAGCTGAGTTTCGAATGAAGCTTGAGGCCGCTCCGTCTTACAAATGCTGCTCGATCTGTGGGTAGCGTTCAAAGGTTCTAAACAGTTAAAACACCAATCACGAGGCCAACAAATCTTTTTAACAGCTGACCAAACTCTGGAACGAGTTTCCACCGAAGGGCCTCCGGCAGCGACTGCGTCGATCTGCATCGCGTTTGGATCAACTGGAACCCGAACTGGTTGAACAGCTGGTGGCGGAGGAGGTGGGTTTGGAGCGCGATAGTGTAACTGGCGAGTATTGAAAGGATGGCCGTTGATCTGTGAACATTCATTAGCCATGGAAGCTGCAATGGAACCAATCCTCATCTTCTCATCGAGAGTAGTACAAGCTATCCAACCCGGGATGAACACCGCAACACTACTAATGGCTGGAGTCAAGTTAGTGCGATACATGTCCATCTGAGAATCAATGCTGAGACTAGTGTTCGCAGCCAGGATACGAAACGAAGAATTGAAATCAGCAAGCGAAAGGTTTCCTTGCTTCAATTTACGCAAAGCCTCGTTAGCATTTCGAACGGCGTTGACGTCTCTGAAATCTCGAATCATGGCGCGGTAAAAAGCGTTCAAATCCTCAAGCTCAGGAGTGGCATAATCAAAATTTTTGAAATCAGCGTATTCACTCCAAACGCCCAAAAAATGAGCATTAGCAGCAAGTAACCCTTTGAACCAAGCCATCGCCGTCGATGAGACGGTCCGCCCTTGAGCATCCTTGGTCTTGAAGTGCTGAGACACCCAATTGATGCGACGCTTATCTCGAAGATCGTCAGGCGGAAAGCGGTGATTCAAAGATCGCAGGGCGTCACAAATATCCACAAGAAAATCCGCAAGTTCCTGTGGCTGTCCAGAAAAATAAAGGCCTCGAATGGCAGAAGGCTCAGAGTACACATACACAGGCTCAGCATTGTCAACATCGACGAAAGCCTGACCACCCGCTGGAGGTGGAGGAGGTGGGGGTCGGTTTCCCATGCGTGAAGAATCAGCAGATGGTGGATGAACATGAAACGACGGGATAGGCCTAGGCGTGGTGGATTGACGTCTTGCGTCGTTAGCAGCAGGAGGAACTGGAGGTGGTGCAGCAGGAGGCACCGTAGCCGAAGGTTGATAAAACTGAAAACGGTCAGGACTAGCACGAGCTTGAGCAGCTGCTCGCGCTTGAAAGTTATCGCTCATTCGGGCCCTTGGTGTAGGCCTAAAGGACTCAGGCTGTTGAGCGAAATGAGCATATGGCGGAACGTCGGATTGAGTCTGCTGAAACTGGGAATTCATCGGAGAATCCATTGACAATCGATCTAACCGCTCCGTAATCAAAGACATCTGAGAATAGGAGTTAGCCACAGTTTCTTGCAATAAACGCAATCCTTCGGCAAGACCCTGAATGTCAGTGGCATTACTATCAGTAGTAACACCCGAGATGCTGGAATCCGTTGAAAAAGATCTTCGACGCTGTCGCATTCGGTGAGGTGCACCGGGATCATTTGGAGAAGGAGATCCATGCGGGGTAGGTCGAGGAGTTGGATTGTTATCCTCATCCATCACATCCGTAGATGGGTTTCCCCATGGAAAGGCACCATTGTTGGTGAAGTCATTCCCATTGTTCATCCTGATATATTACTAAAAGACTAAGAAAACAATCAGAATAAAAAAGAAAGAAGCTCAAAGAAAATAATTTTTGTTAGTTTTGTAGTTTTATAAAACTCTGGAAGAGGAAAAGGCAAAAAATTTCTAGTGCAAACGATTTCAATATAAATTTTATACTCTAAGAAAAAGACCAGCGAGGTGAGATATTGAGTCTTTTGTGTGTACGAGTGCGATTGTGTCTTCGAAAGGCAAATCTATGTTCAACTAAAGAATAGTTAAAAGGGAAAAACCAGTTGAACTGATCTTTATGAGTGAAAATAAGATCGAAACAAAATGTAATGACCAGACTTGTATTTAAGAATCCTTTATAACATGAAATTATTTAAGGATCCGGAAGTCTCGTGAAAAGCTTTTCCTAAGTCTTTTGTTTATAGAAAGTCCTCTACGAAGATGGTTCTTTCTAAACAAATGATGGTTATAATAACGAATTGTTTCGATAAGGAAAAGAGAAAACTAAACATCCTAATCTAACAAGAGTTATATATATCTAAAATAAAGAAAGATTATGTAACTCTATGACCTCATCGAACATTACTAATCCTACAACGCGTTAATCGCATGACAACTTAAAATGAAAGCGCGATCATTACACTCGAACTCATCGGTATCACAGGAAAGCTGAGCTTCATTCCCTTAACCTCTCTAGGGAAACCCATATTCGATAGCAAGTCCTTTTTTTAGTAACAGGTATCGACGATGATATTCTGACGTAAAGTTGAGAAAGCTTGCATGATTG
>MWRL01028384.1:0-15360 GCA_002157085.1 Melampsora occidentalis | reverse complement strand
AGTTTGACTTGGAAGGCCACTGTGGGCCGAACCACTCCTAGCTTTGTACTTCAAGACCACCTCAAGTACTTCGAGTTTGTCAACACATTGAACAAATCAAGAGGCCGTAGAGCCACTGTCTTGATTCATACTGAATCTTCAAAGGTTACTGCCAAGAAAAACGCCCAGGTACGTGTCTAGGCCTTTTTTCCCTTTATTCCTTGGTTATTGTGTATTTTCTTGTGGGTTTGGTTTTCACTTGGTTGTATGTCTTGGTTCAATAGGCTACTGCGGCTCAAAAGTTGATTGCTTCAGCCAATGGCCCGGTAGCGGTGCAAGTCAAGCTTGCCAAAGCTCAAGAGCTTCTTCAGGTATGTAGTTTTCATATCTTTTTGTTTCACCTTTGATGTCAGTCTAATTGGTTTTGATTGTCTTCGGCAGGCCTCTCAAAAATTGGTGGCACTGCACCAATTGACTGCGGACCTCTTTCATCAACACGCGGAGGTGGGAAATGCAGGAGGCGATGGAGTGGTGTTGGTAGCCCCCTGGGACCCAGATTTCCATTACCGTTTTACTTTGGCTGATGCCTATATATGGGCTGAATTGATTGTAAGTGTTATGAACCTGTCTTCATCACCCTCTTGTTGATTTTCCTGTGCTGATATACTCATCATTCTAAGAGCAAAAGGGTGAGGCGACCAAACACATGCCTCCTAATGTGGGCAAGTATCAAGCCAAAATTGCAAAGACGTGTGTCTTACATCCTGGTTTGAAGCTGAAAGATTGGCTCAGACTCCGATTTCCACCACCTTCAAAAGGCAATATCAAACCAGCCGCCAGTGGTTCCAAAAGTGTGTATTGATCACCTTGCAAGAAACATCATAGCCCAATAAATTTGGTATCACCAAACAAAAGCCAACTCAAAATGGATTCCAGTAAGTTTGTTTATTTCGCCTAATTTCTTTTGTTGAGAACTGACAATCAAACACATTTGTACATAGACACCTTTGCGCTGAAGAAAATTTGAGTGAGTGCTGCCAAAAAGCGCCCCTTCCCCGAGTCGCCTTCCTAGCAAGGTGGACATAAGGTCAACTTGGGATCGCCTATTCGCCGGGTTAAGATGGAGAAAGGTTAGTTTTTTTCAAATGCTTCTTTTTTTGAACGAGCGTCTGATGCTGGTTTTTTTCCCAGATGCCAAAATAGTTGACAAAAAGTTCGTCATCAACAACAAACTCATGCCCACTCCTGGTAAGTTTATTTCGCCAGCCTATCCTCCAATCCATGTGGGTAGAAACTGACTATATAATCTTGCTCCAGAGGGTTTTCACCCGCGAGACGACGGATTTTTTTCCTGACTTCAGGGGACAATGTGTTCTCTGATTCAGAGAACGCACTGTCCAGTGCGGATACCGATGAGATTGAGTGTCTCATGGAGCATGAGTCCCTCTTAGACAACTTTGTCAAAGAGTGCGGGGTCATTCAAAACTATGATCGCACTCGTAACGTGCTTCTCAACTCAGGTATCAAATCGTGGATTGATCTTGTTCCTGGTGTCAAGATGACTGCGGACGTTTTGATTGGTCATGGGATTGAACGCCAATTGGCTCACCGCATGTTGGAGAAGGCTGAAGCCCGTCACCTTAAGATGTTACGTGAGTTTGATTTTTTTTCTAACTTGAGAATTTGAGCTTGATGACCCCCAACATTCACTGACTTTTCTTGGTCATCTATCCAGAAAACATCCAACACAAGATGTGAATCTCTATCTCCCACTTGGCACTCATGGTATCATTCCTTTACATCTCTGAGTTCCCGAAATGAACAAGTTATTCAATAAATAGTATCAATGTTCTCCTTGATTCTTCCCCCCTCTCCCACGTATATTTCATCTTGTTTGTCTTCTTGATAACCCTAAGCGTCCATCCAGGATAAGGACCGACAACTTGCTCAAATGTATCCTGATGATTTGTTGTAGTTAGATCTTTTATTGGTGTTTTGAGATGCTGCCAATATGAAACTTATGTTGTGTTACCTGAAGTCACCATGACGCACCACTGAGGCCTGGTCCTCATGACAAATTTTTCGCAAAGTTGCATCAGAAACATGATATTTTGCCACATTCTTGTAATGTTATACAAGCAATCGGTTCATTTTATTGGCTCACTGCCTTCTAACAGACGGCGATCTCTCAAGGCTTATTCAGATTGAACACAATCTACAATATGGTTCATTCTATTGGCCCACTGCCTTTTAACAAACACCATTGGAAAATGTGATTCAAGAGATTTTACTTTCATAATGGGTCAGGTTGCGTGTGTGAGCTTCTGTCCAACCCCACTGTTTATATGGGGTTTAAGAAAAAGCATAAGTTGCTTTTGATGGAAAGTCAGTGGCTCTCAATGAAAAGGAACAGTTGCTTTTGCCAAAAAGCTCAAAGTGAATTTCTTTTAAAGAAAAGTTAGAGTTAGTTGCATTTCAAAATTCTACAAAAAGCAAGCGCTAGATTCATTTTTTTTCTAATAGTTCTGAAAGCAAGCAATAGAAGATAATGAAAGGAACACAATCAAGCCCACATTTTGAGTCAAAGTAAATAAAAGAAAGGCCTTTTTCAATTCCAGACCAAGCTCATGTTGGACAAACAAAAGGAAAGTGTCATTTTGGTTTCAAACAACTGATTGATCATAAGTAGCTACACCCTTGAAAGAGTGAATCCCACAAGTCCGCAGTAAATAACTTCATACACGCAATAAAAATTCTAGCCTCCTCCTCCTTGGCATTGAGACAATCTTGCATTTCTTGTGTTCTGCGCAATCTGGCTTTGAGTGGTGAGAATCCCTTTTCAATTGGGTTGAAATCCGGGCTGTAGGCTGGAAGATAGATGAGTCGGACACCGCGTGCCGCGCAAAGAGCGGCCACATTTCCTCCATGATGAATGGGGGCATTATCCATGACCAGGACGCTATTGCGTTGAGGCCATGGGTTCAGTGCCAGTAACTACAAGGCAAGGCTTTGGGTCAGTTGAATGGCAATCAAAAAAAAGAAAAAACTTACTAAGTGATTTTCCAAAAACCCCTCAAAATCAAGGCGGGCATAACCTCCCCTGCAAACCTGGACGGCCAAAATCCCATCAAGTGAGATTGCTGGCAGGACTGACCAGTGACTTGCTTGCGTAGGACGCTGAAGCCTTGAGGTGCGTTCACCTACTGGGGCTTGAGCAAATTCACGGTATAGGCGTCGTTTGCTGATTGCAGTTTCATCTGTAAACAAAGCAGTCAGATCGTGCAATCAACGGATTGCACAAGAGACAAATGGTACCCACCAGTGAAGACCAAGCACCAAGGATTGATGTTGTGGATCGCCTCAATGTAGGCACCTCGGGCCACCACATACTGGTTAGGATTGACAGTTCAAGCCTTCTTTCGAGTCCAAAGAAGTCGGTCTTGAAGCTTGTTGGAAAGTGTTTGTATAGAAACTTCAATGCCATAGGTTTCTTGAAATTGGGCTTGGAGTTCATCAAGATATAGCGTTGTATCATGTTGAAGGGCCTCCAGGACAAATTCGCGTTGAGGCTGGCGTAATGAGGTTGGAGCTCCCTGGTCCATATGATCCAAAGGGTTGGTAATGACAGACCGGGTTGTTTGGTAGAGATCAAACCATTGGCGAACGGAAGTGAGTGAAACATCAACACCTAGAGTGCGTACAATCTCTTGGAATCACAAACCGCGTAAGACCATACAAACCACCACCAGCTTGATATCCGGGCTATAAAGATTCACCGGCATTTGTAATAGGGAGAGAAACAAAAAGTTAACAAATGAATCAGCCGTACGAGAATGTTATAGAGCGTGAAAGAGACTGACTGGGTGGGATGGAGACAGAGGAATGTGGTGGATAATCGATCCAATGGATGATGGAAGTGGTGAGAAGGGGAGATCGTTGGTTTGAAAGTTTCTCAAAAAGGGGGGACTGGACAGTAAATTAAAAAAAAACATCCGGATCACAGAAGTCTGCGTGAGAAACCTCGTGCGTGCGAAAGTATGGAGTTCTCAAGAGAAATTTCAAAAGTTTGACAGCTATCTGACATTCTTTTGACATTTCTGACATAACCTTATTTTTAAGAATCACCCTTTCCAAAGGTTTTGGACTTTAGAGTTTTTTCCAAAATTACAGGCTTTTGTTCGAAATCTACCGATGTTTCTTGGAATGGCTGTACAAAGTGGGTCGTGGATCTGTGATCAACTGCACTCAACGGGTGATCACTGCTATCTTGGATGTTGGTTCTCACTACCTGACGTGGCCGACTTCGGATAGACACAAGGCTATCTCCAAAGTTCTAGCGCGAGAGGGGTTCCCTGGCTGTGTTGGATTTGTGGATGGAACGACTATTCCCCTTTTCCGACGCCCTGGGCGTGATGGGGAAGTTTTCTTTGATCAAAAACACCGCTATTCAATAAATGTACAGATTGTATGTGACTGTGACCGCCGGATAACCTATGCCTACGCAGGATGGCCTGGATTTTTCTGTGACAGCACAGTTTATTCAAAGACGGAAATTGCAAATGAATCAAACAAATACTTTGACCAAGGTTTGTTGTGTATCTGTTCTTGGTAGCTATCTTCACAATACTGATGTCTCAATCCTTTCAGATCAGTACATCATTACCAATTCCGCCTATATCACATTGGAAACAGTTGTACCCTCCTATAAAGGGCAGGCGGCCTAAGTTGAGCACAACAAGGAGTTCAACTGGTGTGTAGCAAAATCACGGGTTCAAAACGAGCACGCCATTGGAATTTTGAAAGCCTGTTGGGCCTTGCTTCAAGGTTTACAATTGGATTTGAAAACTCGTGGGGATATGCAGCACATCCTGACGTGGGTTTGTTGTTGCATAGTCTTACACAACATGTTGGCCGATCTGGGAAACACTTGGACCAAAGATCATGATGAGTTGTTAGCAGAGCCAGGTGAAGCAGGGCAATTGCAAGGAGGTCGAATCGCGGATCCTGCTCTTGTTGAAAGAGGGCAAGCAAAACAGGAGAAGGTGCACGGCTACGCAGTGGCTTACAATTGGCAGAGCGGGGGTCTTCCAATTGTTCAATGATTGGTCTTGGTCTCCTTTGATGTGTCTTATTAGTAGTTTTCCTTTTTATTTGTATTATTAGTTTTTCTTTGGGAGCCAATCGGTCTAATTTTGATGAGCTCCATGGAGTTCATTTCATTTATCTTGTTACGTGCGATGTTTGCTTGTGTTCTCTGTCTGTGTCATTGTGTCTTTTTGTGCGATTGTTTTCTTAAAGGTCTGTACGTATGCAATCGAACATCATGGATTGTTTGAACTGTAGGCTTAATTGACTGGGGTGCTTATGACTTTTGGTGGTTAGTTGAATCGAGTAGAATGGAGTTCATGATGAGTTTGTCTCAAGTTCGGTTTACCTTAAGAGGAGTTCATCTCAGATTTGATTCAACTTGTCAAAACAGAATCAATTGGGGAAGTCGTTGTGGTCAGTTGGTTTGAGTCAATATATCTTCTTACAGCATTGACTCTTCATCAACTGCCATTAGTTGTGTATTTGAGTGACACAGAAAAATGAGAACTATTGAATTGCATGGATAACTGACACACAAACAAAATACAGAAGACAACGTTTGAGATAAGAGTACAAATCAAGAAGATCTTGACTAACAAAAGAGAGGGATTCAAATGGACTACACAGCAATAGGTGATGAGTAGCAATAGGTGATGAGTACTAATACAGAAGACGATGATTAAGATAAGAGTACAAATCAAAACAATGAACAATAGGGATTCAAATGGACTACACAACAATAGGTGATGAATACTGCTGATAGAAAGAACTGAAGTGGACATATACAGATGTACAAATTTAATGAGTGGAAATGTATAAGTTGAGAGTGAGAGGTGAATCAAGCTACGGTGAGAGAGAAGCCAGAACGACTGTGATCAAACAACCAAATCACTTGGTGGTGCATCATGGCGTGAGTTTTTGACCCGATCATACCCAATTGGTGTTGTTGCTGTTGGTAACGAAACAAATTGCAAGACACTCAGCCAAAACAGCAGAAGCCAGATGGAGTATTGAGATTGTATGAAAGAAAGGTGGTTCAGACTTACACAGGACCATCGAAAGGGTACACCAGACGTAAGAAGGCATCTAGCTCTTGAGGGGTCTTGCCTTCCAAGACCAATCTTTTGCAAAAAGCCTTGCGCTCTTTCTGCGCTTCTTGTTCCAAATGCCTCTGTTCAGCTATTTGTTGGTCTTCACGTTCAAGAAAGTACTTCTCCTTATCCCAGGTGAGGGACGAAGCACGCGCTTGCAATTCTTCTTTCAATTGAGTGGTTTCCATGTGTTGGCGCCACTTGTTGGCTTTGTTCAGGAGGTCGAGCTTGGCCTCGTTACCTTTTTGGATCGCAAGGGCGAGGGGGTGTTTGTGCTCTTTGCCATGGACATGAGAAGGGTCGATTGAGGGAAGAGGGTCCACAGGACGGCGTGCAATAGTTGAACAAGAAGCTACACGAAGTGTGGGTGCTTGGGTTGCTGCAGTGGTAGCCGTAACTGCATCTTCTTCAGAACTGGAATCAAGGGCTTGCTCTTGTTCAGTTAGGCCTTCAACCCTGCGGGCATAAGCAGTTGAAGATTTCTTTTTGTAAGTTTGACAAGCTGGGTGAGTGTTTGAGAGTTGATGTAAAGGATTATTGACTACAGCGCTGGTTGAAGGTGCCTGGTCATCTGGCACATTTTGGCGAGCTTGAGGACTGAGTGGAGGCGGCTCATCAAAGGTGTTTGGCGTAGGAGGACGCGAAACTGGATCGTCATCTTCATGCGGGTCGTCATCAGACTGTGTTTGAAAGATCTCGGTGTAAGCTTTGATTTCTTTAGGATCCTCAACAAAAGCTCCTGGTGTTGGTATTGGGTTGATTAAAGTTTGGACAAAGAAGAGGTGAACAGCAGGAATGAGGAGTTTGGAATGAGAGAAAAGAAGGTAAATGAAATGGGACACAAAATGAAAGACATCAATCAGCATTGAATGACAGCAAAAAGAAAATAGGAGGAGAATCAAGAAAAGGATCTCACTTTGACCTTCCTGATTCCTTCTTCCAAGATCCATCCGTTCGGTGAGGCCGTGATAATGGCCATCGGTGGTATCACCATCACTTCCCTCTTCACAGCAATCAGTTGTTCCAGTACTGCTGTCGAGAATGCCAAAGGGAGTGACATTGCCTTTCTCACCAAAGAGAGCATTGATCTTGTTATAGCAAGGACACATTGATTCCAAGAGGGCATCCATGGTGTTGATTCCGTCAGCCACATTCTTTGCCAAAAGGCCACGTCCGGTCTTCTCTCTAAAAGCCTTTGCAGCAGTGTGCTTTGATTTGTACCTTTTGAGACGCATGTGTAGAACATGTCTGTTTAATTGCGTCTTGTTTGAGTCATTGCGAACATTGTGAGTGTTATTGAGCTCAATGGCCAGCGGGTTCAATAGAGTTTTCGGATTCATTGGCAATCCGGAGACTCTAGTTTGACTGCCGCCTTCAAAAAGGGCGTTTTGCATGTTTGCCTTGGAGAGATAGGCGATGATTGTTTGATAGTCGACAAGGTCAAATGGGGGACTGTCACGAAGCATTTTGGAGGATGTGGCTGAAGAAGTGTTTTTTGAGTGATCTTGCGCTGCGAGTCGGGAACGTTTGACCTTGGCGGCAGTAGGTCTTGAACCAGTGGGCAGAACTGACGCAAAAAGCTTCAAATCTTCCTCAATTTGAGCCCTGGTGCGACGGGTTCGAGGGGCCTACCAGGAAAACACAAGTGAAAGAAACAATGGTAAGCCTTCAAGGTCAAAAACTACATATGAACTGCGGTTGATTTAACTGACCTTCCCTTGGGTTTGAGATCTAGGTGCCATAATGAGCCAATAAATCACACTAAATGATAGGAAAGAAACTGCTTGAAAATGACAACAGAAGTGCTGATAATTGAAGGGATTGAAAGAAAGCTGAGTTGATTGTGAGGATGTAAATAGATGATTGGCAGCGATGGAGAGATAAATTGGGATGGATAGAGGGCCAGGGGATGATGTAAAACAAGAAAAGCAAGCAAGAAAACTTTTGAAAGTAGCTGATGTCTGCAGGAGATGGAAACTGATTGGGAAACACCGAGGGCGGTTATGTATCATTTGAAGAGTTTGAGGCGGAGGTGAGGATGTCGCGACCAATGTCATGGTATGATAACACGTTTGATGAAAGTCCTGATGAGTTATGAAGTGCCAGTTGAACCAGGTTGCTGGACTCAATCCTTTTTCAAGGGCATGATTTGAAGTGAGACCTTTGATGTGCATACGTAGTCTTAACCTGTTTGTTTCATAGTTGCGGAATTGGGGGGACTTGATATGATATGATATGAAATGAGTTGAATCCTTCCGTGAACAAGGGGCAAGAGTCAAATTCTTTTTGTGGTCAAAGGTGTGGTATCCAGCAGGGCCGGTCATGAAAGAAGTCCAGAGAATTTCTGTGTTTCATTATTCAGTCGGATTTTGGGGCCAAAATGACTTGTTAATGAAAGAGGCACGATTTTTTTTCATGTTTGACAGGAACACCGGTTATTTCCAGGGACAAGCAAAGGAAAAAAGAGGAATGGAATCATTTTTTTTTCAACATTTGGGCCTGATGTTCTTAAAAATTATAAGGGAAGATCACAGATTGCAAAACGGTGATTCACCTTTAGAGGTGGTTCACAAACTTAGACTTAAAATTATAATTCAAGCAATGCAATCAGTTTTAAAAAATTAAAAAATGGCTGTAAAACCCCTTTTTGAACCACCCTATTGGTAAAGATCCAAATAGGCCCAATGACCATGATTGCCAATAATTGAGACACATATGTTTTCATCTCATGTGATGCTTTTGAGACCATGTCCTTAGCAAGAAATTGAAGAGTAAATCAAGATCAAAATTTTATTCTTTGGCGTTGGTAACTTGTTATCAACATAAGGGGATGTGAATAATTTGGACTTACATGTATTGGCACTGACTTATTGGTTACTTTTACAGATATCTATTGGTGTTCAGCAATGACGTCATCACTGTTAACAACCATCAACTTATTCCCATTGTGTTTACTTTTGTCAAATTCTCCTTTCCTTCCTCTTTACTTCAAAACTTTTTATTTTGCATCATAAAATCCAAATTGTTTCACTACATTCCAAGTTTCCAGATGAGCAAGAGCAGTAGTTTCAACTATAATGCTGCAAAAGAGATTAATGAAGGCCTATCAAGCTTTACCGCTGAATACATATCAGCAGAGGGTTTAAAAAACAAATCAATGGGTTGGGTTCATTCATAATTTACAAATATCATCCCTTATGATTCCCCCAACTGGTACCAACAGTGGTCCAGATATGTGTCTGGTCTAATTAAATTGGATGAAAATGAGAACCATCTTCTCTAACAAAGGTTCCGCTCCTACTTCACCTGTGGTCTCAGAGAAAGACCCAGTTTATGTACACCGCAAAGATGCCTTTGAGCTACAGGGTGTCTGGATTGTCCAAGAGCCGGTGATCATATGAAGAACCCAGATGTGGATGTGGTCTCCGCGTCCAAGGACTGTGACATCTGCACAGCATCTTGCAGATGTGGTGACAGTTTCCTACCCTGCTAAAATGTCCAGAGAGTGTCTGAGCATGGAAATCTGCCCCTGAAGTCCTGCTGAGCACTCCGTCAGGACAACCGCTCCTCTGCAAAACAATTGGACATCACAGGGATGCCCAAGTGTCCTTGTTGTGAATGTGATCTATTGACAAATCCTACTTTCCCAGCCAATATTCCACCTAGTCATCACACCCAATGTTCAGTTCATACAATCAATTCACACCATAACACTCCAGCAGCCAGTAACAAAGACAATGATCTTATTCCTTTTCTCACTCAGGAACAGATCAATAATGCCCATAAAGTCAGAGAACTTTTGGACATCCAACCTAAGTCTTCCAATAAAAGGAAAGACAGAGGAAATGATTAAGATAGCAACAGAGATTCAGACATATCAGAATCCAACAAGCAGACAGAACCAAAAGAAATGGGATTTCTTTTCAAGAATGGATGTCGGACCTATGTCAAAAGCACCTGGTCAAAAGAGCATTATACTGCAGGTGCCCTTAGATCTGCAGCGGCTACAAAAGGATATAAATCCAGTTTGTATCAAGCGGTTAAAGTCTTCAATCATTCAGTTAAACCATCTAGTTTCCCAGAAAACTTATCAACAGAGTTGCTACAAGGGAAACACATTGATCTTAGAAGAATTAAAGGAGAATATTTTCAGTCAAAGAAAGGCATGGCCCTGGCTTTCATGTTGGCTGGTCAAGATAAAACATTTTAGCTTCAAAACAAGATGGTATCTAGAGAGCTTAATGATGTCCAAGAATGGTTTAATTATTACTTCAATATCTTACAAGAGACACACCAAGAAGCCTTTCCTAGTTGCTACAAAGACTTCCGTAAATACACCACATTCATCAAGGATCAACACATGTCAGAAGTTTTGAAAGCAAATGGTATCTGTGTGGCAGAATTTGATGCTGCCCTCAGGGGGAATTTGGCTTCCAAACAAAACCTATCCTTTGCTGATTGGGCACATCCCAGTTTATCCACACTTGAAACAAAGTATTAAGCAGTCAACAACCTTACCAATCTCAGAATGCTAGGCGGAAGTCGTATCCCCAAAGGAAAGTTTCCAATCCACACAATCAACAGAACTTGCTGAACTTACTTGATCACAATTTTAAGCATGAAGTAAACTTGGGGATTGAAGATACTGGTGAATCAAAAGAGGCCAAACAATTTTATTTTAGCTGGAACCGCATCAGTCATTGCCAGTGGGGCAATAATTGCAGACAATTGCACTGCTGTGTTGGTTTCATTGTTTGTTCTCTTGCTTGGCCGGTAATTGCTGTTTTGTTGCATATTTTCTGACATCTAAGTCTTTACATAATGTCAAAAGATGCAGTAACAATCACCCAGGATATAAGCATACCTGAGTTTTCTAACATTCCTCACACTCATATAGGGTAGGTGTAGTATTATTTCATTTTTTCAGATTTATTTCTCTTTACAAAGAGAGGTGGTTGCATAGTTTATCAGAAACTGACATTCAAGTTATTGCAGATCTTCTTTTGTGGCATTAATTTCTGTGAATGATGACATCAGGTTGAATTCAGATCCCAATCAAAAATTTCTTTGAGGATATATCTGAGACGGGGTAAATCCAATTGATTGCTTCCCAGCAATCAAATATAGCTTCTCTGCTTGGCCTTTCCCAGATGTGGCTTACATTTTTAAGCAATATCTTTATATTTTCAAAATTAAAACCCCCATTCTACTCAGCAAATTAGAAACACTCCTAGTAGATCATCCTAATCAGCCATTTGTCCAGTCAGTTTTGAAAGGTCTTTGAATTGGATTTTGGCCAAGCTTGACACTCCCTTCATCTGATGTTATTGAAGGACCAAATCATATTTATTGCAAAGAACATCATGAACTACTTCTGGAACAACAGTTTCAAGAAGAAATTGAAAATGAAGATTTTCTGACAAATTCTCAACTTCACTCCTAGGCATGACAGTAATTCCACTCCTCATGGTATTGAAGAAAGATTCACTGAAATTGTGAGTCTGCTCAAACATGAGCACTGGCAGACTCTCTCCAAACAAAATCATTGACAAAGACAATATTGAGGTCACTTACAACTTGCTCAAATTGTTCATTCCTTTTCTGATCAATATGAAGAGAGAATTTGGTGAAGTGATTTTGTATACGTCAGACGTTGAAAGTGCGTTTAGGATCATTCTGCTTCATTTCCAGTATAAAATTTGTCAAATATACAGGATTAAGAAGAAATTCAGAGTGGATTCATGCTTAATTTTGGTTCTTCAGCCTCCCCTCATATTTGGTGTGGTATCTTTCTTTAGTTTCATGGATAGAAGAATTTGTCTTTGGCATCAAATACACAAACAATATGATGGATGATGTATGGTCTGTATGTTCTGCTAGGAATTTTACCAATTTCAAAGGACACTGAATTCCCACTCCTCAAGCAAAGCTCTAAAACCTCTTGAATATTCTTGGCATTCCATGGGGACGGAAAAAACAAATCCATGGCACAATAATTACGATTATTGGTCTTGTTGTTGATTCTAAGAGAATGATTTTTTAATCACACCCCAACAAGAAGGCACATTAAGGGTACACAAACATAAAACACCCATCTCAAAACCCATGTTAAGAACCCGTCCCAACCCATGTGAATTTTGGGATTTTTGGGACGGGTTTTTCATTTGGGACAAGGTCTCCTAAATCCAAACACCCATGCAAAAAATCAATTTTTTGTTGATAATGGATTTCACTATCCCCACCTCACCACCTCCACACACCAAAATTGCTTCCCAACCCCTTGCTCTAATTACAACCAACCTCTTTCAGACCCCTTTGATTGATTATGGACGCATATTATCAATCTTTCTCTCTCTCTACTATCTGAATCTTTAGACAGCTACTTGACTTTTTGAAAGTTTTTTTTATTTGAAACTTAACTTGAATCACTGATTGTTCATTTTCAAGTGGCCAAATGAAATAAACCAAAACAATATTGATGGATTGAAAGAATATATTTGACTAAATGATAACAAAAGAAAGAGAAAAACAAAAAAAAGCATGACTAGCATCAATCTGTGCAAAGAAGTCAAAAGATAGCTATAACAAGCGAGAAAAAAACCTGTGAAAGTTGAAAATAAACCACCATCAATGCAACCTTGATTGGACCATAAATGGTAGGAGCAAGGCTTTGGACAAAGTGGCGGTAGGAGGTGATCAAGGGTGATTGAGGTAGTGGTTACTTCGCCAAAATTGGAACTGTTGGTCATCAATCAAAATTTCATGAATTTGAGTAGATCAACTGATGTTGAGATGAGGGGGATGGGATTTGTTGGGTTGGGTTGGGGCATTCAAATATAACTAGTGTTACCCAAATGAAAAACCTGTCATAAAAATCCCAAAATCCACATGGGTTTGGACGGGTTTTTAAGATGGGTTTTGAGATGGGTTTTTTATGTTTGTGTACCCTTGTTGAGTTAGAACAGTTGAAGATTTTGTTTTGGAACCAAAATATTCTCTCATGAAGGCATGGCAAAAACTTTTGGGGTACACCTCCTGGGCATGTACTTCAATGCGCTGGGGTAGATTTGCATTACAAAGCTCATACAAGAAGATTGCAGGTAAAACACAGAAGTTCCTCCAAACACATCTCAACAATGAAATTCAAAGCAATTCAAGATGGCTGATTAAGTTCTTCAAAATGTCCAATGGATTTAAGGTGGAAACTAAAAATGTATGAGTGTCTTTGAACACTGTATTGAACCTGATAAAGATATGTTTTAGTGATATGTGATAATAGGATTCCTAGCTCTTAGGAAGGATCACTGACCTATGACAAGGTTCAACAATGTACAAAAAGAGCAATAGGAAAAACCTGTGAGCTGATTTGCTCAATGGGTCTATGGATGATTTGAGAATGAATAGAACATGTTTCTCTTTCCAAAGACATATTAATTCCCTGATAAAGATATGCTTTAGTGATATGTGATAATAGGATTCCTAGCTCTTAGGAAGGATCGCTGACCTACAATAATTAATCAAGGTAAGAGAAAGAGATATGAATAAGTCTTTGATAAGATGATAAAAATCGGATTGTAATATCTATACCTGTGACAAGGTTCAACAATGTACAAAAAGAGCAATAGAAAAAACTTATGAGCTGATTTGCTCAATGGGTCTATGGATGATTTGAGAATGAATAGAACATGCTACAATAGAACATAATCAGATAAAGTAACTTCAACGCTTAGATATGAAAACGATAATAGGTACGTACTTTCTCTTTCCAAAGACAAGGAAAGAGAAAACACATGATCAGATAAAAACAGCTATCTATATATATCAATTATCATCAATAGCAAGCTATAGTCTAACTCAATTTTGGTTGGGGTAATATGTTGATTAAATTCTTGTTATTACATTTGTAACTTTTGGTAAGTTTTCATTTGTGTTATTCTTTTATATTTGTGATTATTATATATCTTTTAACTTGTCAATTGCACACCAACAGAAACCATGAGGTGGGGATCACCAGAAGCTGATGTGGTGTCTTATTCAGAAGCTTGCATGGCAGGTTTAGGTATTTGGGAATCAGGCCCAAATGTTGGGTTTTATTTCATCCTCCTTCCTCCTCCAGCCAGAAATATTTAATGGGCTGAACTGTTATGTGTGGTCTCAGCTTTAGGCATTGACATTAACAATGGCTCAAAACAAATCTTTGTGCATTCCAACCACAAATCTGTGGTTAATCTTTTCACCTCCCATTGCCCAAATTGGATTGTTTGACCATTATTCAGATATTTAACTAATCAGTAATTAGACATCATTGCTGACGTAAGACTCAAGTCATGCCCATTGCAGGAGACAATGATATAGAAGCCAACAAATTATCTCACCAAAAGGTGTTGCTAACAGAAGACACTTACAGTCTTCTTTGTCAATTGACGGGTTTTTTCTATTTCTTATTTGTGAATTGGTTCCTCTTTGACTTCCAGAGGTGTAGATTCAAATTTATGTGTTTTGTCCTGCTTGGTTTCAAATTCTCATTTACAATCATGGGTAAATCTACAATGAAAGAATTGTCTATCAAGAACATTTCCTTATCTGATTCTGAGTCACATAAATCATCAAATGAAGACCAACACTCAGTTGGGAAACCATCTCTTATAAAGTAGAAAGCAGGTTTTAAGAGTTTTGAAAAAATTTGCATTCAATTTAATTATAAACTCAATCCAAATGTTCAAAACTTGTGTGATTATGTATCCTTTGCCAGTCAATCTATTTCTCCTTGCTCAGTTAGAGCTTACTTATTTGGGATTGGTCATATTTTGAAATTAAATTTTTCATTGGTTGTATGTCAAAATCACCATCAAGATGTCAAGGATACAATGAAGTCATGCATCAAGAATTAATCAAAGCCGGTATCCAGAAAGAACCCTCTTGCTTCAGATCAAATTGAATCAGTTATAGCAAAATCTCCCAAATGACAAGTTATTCTTAGCCATTCCAGGCATTGGATCTGGGGATTCACATTGATTAGGAGAATTGATGGTCCCAGATTCTGATTTCCTTTAAGACAACAAAAGGATTATTCTTTGATCTTCTCTTCAATTCTCAACTTGCAGGAAATTTATTCAATATCATCTTCCTTATTCCAAATGCAACTCATCTTTTATAGGTGACCCAATCATCATTCAATCTTTTGAAAACCCTACTGCCTGTC
>KZ148533.1:347-13774 GCA_002157085.1 Melampsora occidentalis | reverse complement strand
AATAACACTACCATGGGCCAACATTTTCAGACCTTGATTCCTCACTTTTATGTCTCTAAAAATTCACATGGCTGTGTTGCTTGTGTTATCAATCTTGTTGCCAAAGATGGATTGTCTGTCTTTGATTGTAAATCAACCCCTGCTCCAGTAAACACCCTTGATCCTACCTTACCTCATCAAAATCCTTCAGATGTTCCCCTTTTTATTGAGCCTACCCTGGATTCCAACATCACTAGCATCCTCACTTGAATTTGGCGCTTCCACAACAAAATCTAGCACAGTAGCCAGCTCAAGATGGATCTTGATAACACTATTGCAAGTTGTCAGAAGCTGCAATGCAAGGTTGGATTGGTTCACAAAGTGTGCACCCGTTGGCTGACACTTTGCTCAAACAATTCTACAAACTCAAACATGTTATCAAATATCAATGTGAAGGTGATCCTTCCCTTGAACAGTTTTCAAGCAAGAGCTTATATCCAATATTGTTTACTTCCTTGCTCCACTTGCTGTTGTCACCAAATCAATGAGGTTCACAAGTACCCCGCCTTCTTGCAGGTGAATCCAGATCACCAATGGTTAGTCAAATGTCTTGAAAAGGTCAGCTTCTATCTCTATCTTTTCTATCTTACTCTTCATCTTTCTCTCTTATTTCTTATGGCTATCATTTACTAATTTCATCCTTGTATCTTATATTGAGGCCTGGCACAACTTATCCTGTGCAGAATTGAAGGATTCAATCATGCCAATGTTGCACAAGATCATCCAATACCAAAGGGCTGCCAAGAAAAAGTCAGTCTACATTTGTTGGCAGTGCTTGATCCTTGCCTCAAGCTCTTCTCTGTCAAAGGATTAACTCTAGGATCTCTTTCTTGGGGTCCTGAAGACCTGGTCAACTACTTTACTGAACAAGCCCGCAAGTTCAGACCTGTCCATGACCCTGGTATGGAAATTGTCAAACCAGAACAAGAAGCTATCAACCCAGATTGACCTCATCACTCCATCAAGCGCTGCAAGACCATTCCAGTTGAGTACAAGGTCAAAGAATGTCTGACTGCCCCTCAAGAAGATAAAAATTGTGACATCCTTCTTTTGTGGAACTCCCATCAACAACATTGGCCTATACTGTCACACATGATGACTGCAATGCTTGAGGTGCCTGAAACCGGTGCCCCATCTGAAAGTAGATTTTCTAATGCTTTACAAGTCATGAGTTATCATTGTGCATCATTCACCCCCCTCAATCTTGAGGCTCAGGTTTGTCTCAAGAGCTGGGACAAGGTGTTAGGAGTTAAATGTTTAAAATATTTACAGTTGCTCCAGTCTAGTAATGCCCACGACCACTCTGCAAAAACAAAATTTGATTACACCAGTTTATACACATAACACCTACTGATAAACCTGGTGTAAAAAGTCATTTTTGGCTTAAGTACAATGGGGTGTTTGAGTCAGAGATGACCTGGCTTGGCAATCTGACCAGGCAATTTTTTTTGTTCAAATTTCTTTTCCCCAAAACCTCAAAATTTGGATCTGGGTAGCCTAGGGCCCTTAGGTTAAGTACCCAAGCGCTGAGCTTAGGACGTACTTTAAGCTCTTAGCTTAAGTACCTAAGTGGTTAACTTAGCGGATAAAACTGGAAAAAAAACTTGCAAAAAACCTCACTTGGGTTACTGGAGGCGTAAGAATTTGGCTCCCAGGGCTGCTTGTGGTTGTGACTAGACTGGAGCAACTGAAGTTCTTTTTCCTCTCTAAGTAGGATTATATCAATCAAAAAATTGTTTCCGTTGCTGAAAATTGAAATACAAGTCTATTTTTTTTTTTTTTTTATTTCATGGTTTTAAGTATTCATTCAGTCAAAAAGACTATCGCCACATTCCTATCCCATAATTGCCCTCCTTTGCGCCTGAAATTGAGCCTAGCCCCACCCTGCCCCGAGTCTCAAGATCCAGGGCATGCCTCAGTCAATCCAAGTCTATTTGCCAAGGTCTCCACATCTACCCGCGGCCAGGTCCGGCCATGAAGCTACAGGGTTGGGTCATACTAGTTCTTTATTTTTTGGTTCTACTTTTTGATTTCCTCTCTTTTTGGTATATATCTAATAGTACCTTTCTTGTATCTCTGATCACTCGTCTTTTTTCTCGTCAAGACCAAAAAATAAAACCTTTGAAAACTTTATAAGGAATTCTCTTTAGAGATCTTCTAGAGTCTGAACTACATACCTAGAAGTGTTCTACATACTTCAAGAATACAAGCTGATTATAAGATAATCCAATTCCCACCTCCGCCCCGGCACGCCCCAGCTATCCCGAGAGATCCGCCCCTAAGTAGTAAGGCGGGTCTATTCGGCTATCCGGCTATTTTGCAATCCAGTGTTCTCTGAATGTTCGATAACCGCTTATCTCGATCTCGGAGGTTTGGGAACTGGGTGTCGGACGTCAGCCGGACATTACATGAGGTGTCCACTCGTGACTCCACGTTTGTGCTTATTGGATTTTCAATAGCTGCATACATACATACAAACAATCGGCCAAGGTCAGGAAGAGATATAGTTACACACTTTACCTCTTCTCATGTGGTCCAAAAGCTTTGAAAACTTCATTGGACATCAGGACTCTTATGATTAGATGATCTTCAAGTTCAGTCTTCATTCTAACATAACACTCCAGGTTCAAAATTTAAGTTGAGAATGAGGTTTTCGGAGTTAGATAGTGGTTGCATACCGATGGACTTGATGATTTGAATTTAATTCTTTTGTTATAGGTGTACTCATCTATAAGATCACGATCCACAAGGAACGATGAAGAGAGCTTAGATTAAATCCACCATTCAAAATACTTCTTATCTCTTCAAAGTCAACAAACAATCGGCGTGTGTCGGCTGGGCCGGTGTTTGAGAAGAAATATTGAATAGATGCATACGGAGAATTTCATCGCCACCAAGCAAATGATGTGATTTGCTATTTGAATGATTGAAAGCTATTGAAAGACAGGAGAAGAAGGGGTTTATCTAAACTTAACAAGGTCCCACGTTCGCCTCGGGGTTTATATACAAAGTATGAAGGATCGGAGAATTAAAATCTACGAATACAGCCCAAGAAAAGAGTAAAGAAAAGAGCAGTTGATTAGTTTTTGAATGGGATTAGGTAAAGACTTAAATCGATTGAAGAAATGTCGTCAGATTTATGTAAAGTGAGGATTTCTTTTTTCTTTTATTCATCACGAGTTATGGTTGGGTCATGAGAGAATTGGATCTAAAGTGGTATAGCTTACAAAGCAGATGATGATGAGCATGTGAGGAAATATTTGATGAAATGTGGTTAAATTGACTAAAGAAGAATAGAACATGAGGTGGGTGGGATCATCTGACCTTGATGATTTAAAATTGCGGAAAGTGACGATCAGGAAAACAACAAGTGACTTGGGGTTGAGTGTGACCTCAGACTGAGTAGTAAGTACAAACTGATCACTACATAAATTATTAAAATCACATCATCCTTCTTCATTACAGCTTGATTACTCTCATGATAAACTATTTAACACTGCTTTCCCTTCCTTTGCTTTTATTCTCAACTTTACCCACCCAATCATTGAATTCTTAAAGTGTTAAATAAATACTTGAAATCAAACCCTCATCTTCTAATCTTCTTAACTTTAATCGAAACAATCTTCTTCCTTTTCAATTCAAACTCATCAACTTAAACTTCAATAAATCAAGACGATCAACAATACATTACTTCTTGGACGATTTGCTGAATCTTAAACTTCATTCAATTCATTCAAATTGTTGTGTATCTTGGCGAAAAAGGAAAACAGAGGATCAACAGTCATCACCACAGAGTCAACAGCCATCAATTGTGAATTTTCGTACTCACTTTACTCTTCACTCATCAATTGGTTAAACTTCTTTAACTCCATCTCGGAATCTCTGACACGTTTGTAAGTTGAATTTCCTTCCTACATAAATTATATTTTCTCAATTTACATATGTACATACTTTCATTCATTCATATCACCTTACATTCATACCTTTAACCGATTTCTTCTATCTATTGCTTAAAGATCTTTTTGAATGATTACACACACTTTGATTCAAATCGTGATACAAAGTCATACATCTTGATACCTCTTCTCTTGTCAATTCAATCTTCATCATCTCGTCAATTCAATTTGATTTGACTTCTTTTTACATATTCCCCTCCTCTTTTTTTCCTTATCTAGTTACTGGTCATTTCAACTTGATTCACATGATCAAACAAATTTCATGAAAATTAACTAAAATTGATATGTAAAGGGAAGTGCATGTATACCATATTTTAACTAATTTGTATCATCTCCTCCCCGTTAAACTCCTTCCACTCAATTTCCAACTCCTACTCGGCCGTATTTCAATCGAAAGAACGTTTAATATGAAGTTTATGTAAAATTGTCGAGAAACATTTTCTTTTGAAGTTTCACCACAATTCATGTCGATCTTATCAATGATTGGATTTCTAATTCAATCGGATTGGATTATGTACTCTTTCTTGTGTGACTGTGTGGTAGTCTTTTTGATATAAATCGTTAAATTCTTTTAAACCCTGTCGGTTATCCATATCAGGATTGAATTGGATTGATATCAACGTTTTTTGATTTTAATTTTTTTTAATTTCTACAATTCGATCTCTTAACTCCTAAATGCCCATCTCACATCATCATCATCATTCATCATCAATTGTCACTTCTTTTCAATTCATGTTGCGGTGATTTCTTTTAAACTTTCATTCTTCATCTCCGCTTTGATTTCATCTCTCAAATTGGTTCTTCTCTGAACCCCTAAAAAATTTGATTTCCTATATAAATCACACCATCTTCCATTTGGTCCTCGGAGAAACACTTTCCAGGTTAAAAAGCCTCACTTCTAACCTATAAAAATACCTCGGCACTTCATCAGATACTCTCTATCTCGCTATTTCTCTTTTACCATCTCTTCATCTTTTCTTATATAAGGGACAAATCTCAAGCTTCTCACAAGACATTTCATTAACAATCATCATCTATCATCCTCATCATCTATCAAAATAACAGTTCTTTTTTGATCTCTTGTTCCTTTGTCTTACTTGCTCTTCTTAACAATCAATCAATCTCAAACCAAAATCTCAACTTTTTCAAAAATAGAGAAACTAATCACCAACTGCTTTCTGAAGATTGCATTTGAACGATCCAATCTCTTCACACCAATTAAAAAAATCTCGAGTTCTCTCAACTTGTTAAAACTTTACAATCTTCGATCATGGACGTCGAATGGTGCATAATGTGTGATAACAAAATCTATTCAAACGAGTCAGTTCACCATCTCTAAATAAACTTGTATAGAATTGGAATCGTTACTAATCATCATTGGGATTTCTTATTCTCAATAGTCATTCTGAAACTTATTCAGCATATTGTTCGACTCATTGTTTCTTAACTGCTCATTTAGAAGCATCTCAATCCCAAAACCAGTCAACATCACAATCACAATCACAGTCACAATCTACCACACAATCATCATCAAGTAAACCCACCACAGAACCTAAAAAACAAACAAACCAATACCCAATCACAGGTAATCAATATACCATCAAACAAAGCTCTCCGATGAATTCAGCCGGATCGTCAAATTTGAATTTAAACGGAAACCTAAGAATTGATTCGATTTATCCAATTCATCATACTCATTCGATCGGATTAGAAGAATCATTATCAAATCAATTCTTACTTAAACCTCATAAACCTTCACAGTATATCTTATCTTCAGTTTATTCCGATGATTCATCTATCTCTCCAACTAATGATGAAGATTTATTAGATGATCATCATGATCGAAGAGGTAGAGGTCGATCTTCGGATAGGAGAGGATTGGCCTCCAATCATCATCATCATCATACTCATCATCATACTCAAAAGATTTGGTTAGGTGAACCGAATTTCTTGAAAAGATGATTTAGGAATTCTTTTTTCTTCTTCTCTTAGTTCGCTTCATATTGAAAAAACTCTTTTTTATCTTTTCTGATTTTGATTTTTTGTGTTCATCTTCGAAAAAAACTCTTTTAAAACCTTTTTTCTTTTACTTTTCATGTTGTACTTGACACGGGTGGCCAAAGGCACGACGTCACCCGTGAGTTCCATAGTGACGTAGGACGCAGTGTATGAGTGAGCAACAGGGCCGGGGAATACCCGGCCCAATCAGAGAGACAGAGTACAGAATTGTGAAAATTTCATAATCACAATTCTGTACGCTCACCACACTCATACACCTCAGACTCAAACTCAAATCTAAAAGATTAAAACTCAAAGACTTCCGACAGAAACATCTCAAGAAATATTTAGTTTTTTCAAAAAATGACTACACAAGCAAAAATAAATGAAGGAAGCACCGAGATGTTCAATAGAGACGTAAATCAAATATTAGAAAATCATAAAAATAAAACAAATGAAGAGGCCAATCAAACATTAGAGAAACAAGGAAATGAAGTGATACAAGAAAAGAAAGGAAGTACGAGTAGAGGGAGAGGAAAGACAACGAGAGGCAGAGGTAGAGGTAGAGGTGGAAGAAGAGGCGGCAAGAGTGGGATGAAACAAACGAGAAGTATGACAAAAGGGAAAATAGGAAAGATACGTAAGCCGAAAGAAGAAACAACAGAAGATGAAGAAGAAGAAGGAAAAGACGAAGAGGAGGAAGATGACTCATTAACGGAGCTAGACGAAGAGGAAGACAAGAAGAAGAAAGAAGAAAAAGAAGAAAGAAAGAACGATAAAAGAGAAGAGGAGAAGGAAGAAGAAAGTGATAATGGTAATGATGAAGACGACGAAATAATATCATTAGGTAAGCTCTCAAGGATATATTCTCTTTTTATTTCATTATGGCTCTTAGAAGAAGACGGAATCACATACCTAAAGGAAATGTGGAAAGACTAGTGTAAGGGCATATCCTTAAACACAACAGAAGCTTGAGAATAGAGAAAGACATAAAAGAATGACCAAATTCAGATAGATTCGGAAAGAAGTGCATAATCCAAGAAAGATTGTTGGGACAGAGAGTCGTGAAAAGCTAGAAAGTTCCGAAGTGAAAGATAAAAGTCCTAGAAAAGTTCTGAAGTCCTGAAAAGAAAGATACAAGTTCGAGATAGAAGAGTGATGTAAAGAGAAGTGGTGTGATAAAGTGGTTTCAGTCCAGAGAAAACAAATAGATAAAATGAATAAAAGAAAAAGAACTGACTTATGTGTTAATGTGTTGTGAACGTGAATTTGTTTGTGTTTAGAAGATGAAGCAGAATTTGTTGAAGAGAACGCGCATATAGAAAGAGAACACGAGAGATATGTCGAAGAGTTGATGAAGAACTATAAGAAAGGAAACATAGGAAGATTTCAGTTATTACAACAATCGTATGAAAGATGGTGTGAAAAAGCAGGAACGAAGAGTCGAGAGTTACAGTTGTTGAATTGTTCTAGTGATGAGGAAGAAGAAGTTAACAAAAAGACGGTGAAGAGAAAAGGAGATGAAAGAAATGACGAGAAACCGACAAAGATAGGGAAGACAATGAATCAAGGAGAAGTTTTAACTCACACATTAATAGAATTGTCATCCTACTGGGACAGCCGTATGAAAGCGTGTTTCGGTTATGTTCCTCTTACGATATTTGTCCCGGCTTGGTTGTTGATGGATAAAACGCACATGTCAAATAGGAGGAAACAAAGTAATTCTTGCTCAGATATATTACAGTACGTCGGCATAAAGGTACCTAGTGAATGGAGACAGAGTTATTTACAATGGTCAACGTCGTTCAATTTAATGTTGCAATATTGGAGAGTTAAATATAAAAGAGAAGATATAGCATTACGATTAGAAGCACATCAAAAAATTGTATTAGCAATCAAAACAAAATGTCACGACGCGTGGGCACCAGCACTGAGATATGATATAACTCACAGAACTAATGTTTGGAGCCACACTCTACCAGACGGGTCGCTTTCAGATGTGGGTATCCGTAACGAAGATCTATTCGAGCAAGCCATGACGGACTCAAAAGCTAACGGCGATCATAGGTACTTCGATAACCCGTATATCGTAGGAGGAGCTATGGAAAATATTTGTCCTTGGACAGGGAGATATCAGGTTGGATGGGATACAGTCAGTTCAAATGGAGAAGAGCAGATAACGGCAGTCACAGGAGGTCGGATGTTATCGCACCTAGCCCCAAGTGGGAGAAACACCAGCAGCGCCCAGTACACGAATACCCCGTACACGCAGACTTTCTATGATGGAGGAAGACACCAAGTATATAATCAATCTATAGAAGAACAAGGATACGACGGAATAGGAAGAGGGAGAGGGAGAAGAAGTAGAGGTTTTAGCAGGGGTAGCGGAAGTAGAGGTGGTGGAATAAGAACTTACCCGGTAGCGAACCCCACGACTGTAGTGAATGGTGTAACGGTCCCGAAATTTGGACCAGGGGCCTTCAGAGCGCTACAAACAGCTAGAGGGAGTGGGAGCAAAACGAGCACCCAACAGTAAGTGAAAAATTAGCTAGTTGTAATCCTTGTTGTTTCACACGTGAGATTTAGCTACAGAAGATGAAATGAAACATACCATTGAATGAGCCCAATTTGAGCGTTGGGAGATGAGAGATGAGATACTGAGTCCATAAAATTGTTTCCTTTTTGAACAAATGTTGAAAGCAGCATCACTGAAAGAGACATCCGAGACTTACAAAATGAAAACCCAGAAAAACAGCTTACGGGTGAGAGACCTGGGAATGAAAACAAATGCCAAGAGGTTAGTAATATAATGACGAATGATATACAGGAAGAAATGGAAGAGACACACCGACAAACGCAGAAGATGACACCGGAAGAACAATACGGGAAGTTCCCATCTCAAGCAAGATGTGAAATGAATATAGAGATGTGGAAAAAATTGGCAAAAGAATGTGGGTTAGAAAGGGAAGCAGAAGAAGTGATCAAAGGACTGAAAGAAGGTTTTACACAAGGAATCCCAGAACATTACCTAGGGAAACGGAAGTGGTGGACCCCCGATAATCATAAGTCAGCGTTAGTCGTAAAAGAAAAGATTATGAACAACTTATATAAAGAGAAAAAGGCCGGAAGAGTCTTTGGACCCTTTACACACGACGAAGTTTTCAAGAAGCTGGGATTCTTCAGATCTAACCCGATGGGCAGCGTCGTCAATAACGATGGAACATTGAGGATGATAAACGACTTATCGTATCCTGTAGGAGACAAGGAAATTCCGTCAGTAAACTCCATGGTTAATAAAGACGACTTCAACACTTCATGGGATGATTTCCAAGCGGTAGCGAGGTACTTTAGGGAAAACTTCGAAACAGAGTTAGAAATGGCGATATATGACTGGGAAAAAGCCTACCGTCAAGCATGCACCAGAGAAGACGAATGGAGGTACTTAATGATAAAAGACTTTCTTAACAGGATGTGGATAGACACAGCTGTACCGTTCGGAGGAGTGGCCGGATGCGGAACATTCGGGAAAGTGGCCGATGTGTGGAGATTAATAATACAAAAGTACCTAAAGATTGATAGAATATTTAGATGGGTTGACGACAATATGATAATAAGAAAGAAAGGGGAAGACTTACAAATGAAAGATATAGTGGAATTGAGTAGTAGGATGGGTGTAAAAACCAATAACGAGAAGTTGAAAGATTTCGCAGAAGAGCAAAAATATCTGGGTTTCATATTCAACGGGGCAGAAAAGTCAGTACGATTACCAGAAGAAAAATTGGAAGAGAGGTTAGAATCAATAAAAAATATGTTAGAGGGGAAAGGCCCGTGGACCTTGAAAGAAGCGGAGTCGCTGATAGGGAAAATTGCTCACCTAATGTTCATTCTTCCGCATATGAAGCCGTACATGCACGGACTTTACGCTTGGCTTAAACCCTGGATGAAAACTAATGCGAAACGTCCTCTATCAACAGCAGCTAGAATGGATTTAGAAAGCTGGGAAAATGCACTTACGAATTTTGAGCCACGACGAATAATCCCAGCACAGACACCCGAGAGAGTAGGTTGGGTAGGAGATGCAAGTGGAACTGGAATAGGCGTGATTCTGGACTTCGGATGGACGAGATATACGTTGAGAGAAGGATGGGAGACATTGAACCTAAGGGAAGATGAAACACGGAGGGACATCGCATGGGCTGAAACAGCGGCGATCAGATTGGGACTATTGATGCTAGAAGTTTCGATCAATCCTAAAGGAAGAAATTTCTGGGTAAAAACGGATAACACAACAACAGAGTCAGTAATCAATAAACGGCGATCAAAAAGTCAACAAGTGAACGAAGAGTGGAAACGGATTCAAGACTTACTTTTACGACTCCAGTGTGACATAACGGAAGAGCGGGTGGACTCCGGTAACAACGAAGCAGACGGTCTGTCAAGAGGAAGGGACGAAGATATCCAAAACGGAGTCAGACTTAAAATACACCTACCAGAAGACCTTGAAAAACTACTTATTGAATCATGATCTCGACAGTGTTAGAAAAGAAGATCCAACAATTCCTGACAGACGGAAACGGAGAGACGAATTGGAAGACGGATGAGGTGAAAAGGCATATGCTGGCAGGAGGTTGGGCACCGGCAACGTTGATCAACTACAATAGTGGGGTCACCAAGTTAGTAAAGTTCGCACAAGAAAGGAATCATCGTAAGGAAGACTTGTTACCTTTGTCACTTAGTTTGTTATACGAATTTGTAGTCTGGGCAGGAAAGAAATTAGAAGGCAAAGAATCAGTAAAAGAAGAGAGAAAGGAGGATGCAACGGTTGAAGTAGAGACAATTAAAAAATACTTAACAGGTATAAAATCTTGGCATCTATTCCATGACAAAGAGTACCCAAGATATGATTCCCAGAAAATGACCGTACTTCTTAAATCATCAAAGATAGCACAAGTAGCCTTGAGAGAATCGGAAAGAGAACAAAAGAAACCCGTGATGTTGAGACATTTAGTCCAACTCATGAAGAGTCTAACGAACGGCGACAGACGGGATCGAGCAGCGTTAACGATAGCCCTAGTCGCATTTTGGGGGATGGCGAGATTAGGGGAGTTAGTATCAGATGATAAGAAGAAGAAGTTAGCAAGAAGGAAAGACGTACATTGGATTGAAGACAGCAAACGGATGACCATCGCGATTTACAACGCAAAGACGGCAAAGCCAGGACAAGTACAGTACATCAAGTTGAAAGCACAGAAGTCCTACCTCGATGCAACAGCGGCGATTAAGAGATTGGTGGCAGACAATAAAACCGGACCGAACGACCCGGTATTCTCCTACTTAGAAGAGAACGGAAAAAGAAGCGTCATAACAAAGACAAAATTAATGGGGATATTCAGGAGGGTTTGGAAAGAAAATGATAAAGAAACGAACTTGTCAGGTCATTCCTTTAGGGTAGGCGGCGCAACGCTTAGATGGAATGAAAAGAGACCGATGGAAGAAATAACGACGATTGGGAGATGGGAATCGAAAGCATATCAATTGTATTTGAGAAAGTATAGCAGAGAAGAGATGAGAGAAACAAAAGAACTATGGAAATTGTTCGAGTTTGAAGACTGGCAAATGGAATAAGTAAGTGCAGATTTGATCGAATAGACAGGATGGACAAAAAGCTGACATCAGAAACGGTGTTACAGGAATCCAAAGAATGGAGATGGAGTCAATCAAGAATAAAATTAAGGTTTGGGGGATAAGAAGGATGGAAGTAAGTATACAATAGAGTAAAGCTTGTAGTTCAAAAAATCAAGTTGATGCAGATCTATTAGAAGAAAGTGCAACATACATATATTAGAAGGAAATATAACGTACATATGAACTGGACTGATGCCGTAGACAGGTTTTCGACGGGCTCAGGACGCCACCCGTCCAGAGAACAGGAGGTAGAAAACCTTGTCTGGCAGGCAGTCCGCGGCCTACGGCCCCCCCCCAAACACCAGGTCAAAACCTTACAAAGGTAAAGACCTAATACGTGATTGCTTGCCCGGGAAAGAAAAGAAATAAAAAAGGAAAAAATAAATAAACAAACAAATAAAAGAGCTGAGAACAAGTCCACGGCTAAAGATGGACTTGTCAATAAGGTCACTTTCTCTCCTTGATCTGGTTGAGATCACGTTTGTGAAGTCTCAATTGATTAAGATCACACATTTTTTCTCTTCTTTACCGCACTTGGCAACAGAGGAACTAGAGGTACTACCCCATTTTTTGAATTATTTCAAACTGGTTGATTACCTCTCATTATTTCAAATTCCAATTCTCTGTGATCATTTCAAATTATTGCAATTTGAGAATCATTACACCACTGTGTGTATTTCAAATTTTTTGAGTACCTCAAACACACATTAATCTCTAAGATTTAGTGTGGAGAACTGATTACATCAGCATTACATACACAGGTTTTAGTACAAACTGTTGAAGAGCACGTGTGTAAATTGTTACACATACAAAAAGTGGTTACCATCCCACCAGCGTCGATGACGGATATTGTGAACCGGGTGTTATAAGCATAAAAGCTTGATAAACATAACTGTCACATTAATTGACAGTTGAATCCCTGCATAACAAAGAAACTTTCCTCCATTTCGTCATCAAGCAATAATCTATCACAATTAACTCAATTCGACGACGTCTACACTGCAGCACCCTAATTCACCCGATCTGTTTCCTTTAGAAATTCAATTCTTATGAAGAACGACAAACAAGAGCCTTCTTGGCGAACGGAAACTCCTTTCACCCGAGTCTTTCCACCAACTAAGACTAGAATCGACCTGACGTGGTTCGGAAGGACCCTTCCGAAATTGTAACAGTTCAACTACGACACCGCTTACCTTGGATCCAACTGCTTGATTAGTAAGCAAGTGAGATATCGCATCAAACATTTCATTTGTAATAGTTGATTGGTTTCTTTCTAGTAGTAGAGAACTAGCGCTGATTTAGTTTTTCATTGTTCTAGGACGTTGTTTATTTCATTCTTCATTTTAGGGACTTTGTTAGGAAGGACCCTATTTGACCAAGCAAAGGTATAAAAAGGACCACGACCAATTGATCAAATTGCAGTTTTAATCAGCAACTTCAGCGCTATCGATTACCTATCAGTTTAGTGATTACTTTGTCTTTTGATTATTCTGAAATCTTCTTACTTATCGTTTGTGATTCTTTTTGATTTGATTTACAGATATCTTTAAATTTTTGTTCAACAATTGTCGTAATCACTCTACACGCTACTCACAAGCAAGTTTTAAACAAGTCAGTAGGGAGTATTTTACAATTTCATTTCGTATCCTTTTCATTTTTTTTTTGACCTTTAGTTTCAGATTAGAAATTAAAATTTTCATTATTTTTTTTTTTATTTCGTTCAAGTGGCTTCTTTAGAACACAAGAACC
>KZ148532.1:9028-20258 GCA_002157085.1 Melampsora occidentalis | reverse complement strand
TACATAAGTCCCAATCGTGCCGGGGTTTATTCATCGCCGATTGGGACTTGGTTAAGTTTGTTGCTGTCCAGTCTTTACGAATTGTTTTCTCCTATTCATGCTTTTTTCTTCTTATGTAGTAAACATCATTCCAATCTCTCAAGAGTAAATAACTGGTTCAACCGAATCGCAGTTTGAAAAGAGGTCTAGCGAAACAGGATGAAGTTGTTTTGTAGTGATCAACCCCATGACGCGTTGTGGCAAAAAGCTCAGATGATATTTACATATTTTACGATGATTACATAAGGACAGGCGCGCGCAATCCCGGGCTCGTACATGACCAGCTTGCTAGCAAAGTGCTGAAAACGTGCTGTGCGGTAGTTTTTTTCCATGATTCAGTCGCTTGATGCTCGACGGTTCTAACGCTCAACCGATCTTATCTGAAAACGCTATGATCACCATTTCATCTCAACATCTTGATGTATCCACAATCCTTGAGGACCATTTCTATATCAGATGATCGATGATGTTGAGAATGATGTGGAAATTGATATACATACGATATCAGATCATATTTTACATCGTACTTGATTTGATATAGGTAGATACCATATGGATAAAGGCCGATAAAGGATCTGCAAGGACTCATCACTTTTCCATGAACTAAGGAATGTGGAATTCTTTTATATTTGATATGGATATCAGCATCAGCATCAGCTCATCACCGTTGTTATGCATCTTGATCTGATATCGTTCTCGATCTAGCATATATCCAGTATTTTTAAACAACATATGAGACCTGGTTGAGCCCTTCAACCACTGAGACTCGGATGGTCAATGGTCATCGAACGACCCTCTGTGCACCACCAATTATGTCAGCTTGAACAGGAAAAGGTTTTTTTTTTCCGTTTTGGTCATTCACTTTCCTCTCTACCACCTTCCCTTGGTTCAGATCACTTCATCGATATATCTGTCATGATAGAGATATTTTTGAGTTTCAAAAGATGAATATCATATCGTAAAATTCTAATCATCTGATATCAACTGCAACCACTTTATCCATATATCTTCTTATCAACACGACAATTGAGTAGTCTCCTATCGACTACATATCATCGCACCTCTTCAAGTTCAATTCTAAAGATATCATCAAATGCTATCGAATATTTGATTTGGTTTTCACGATTGTCTCGATCATTCAAACGCACTCAACTTCTGGGCTATAGGTTTCCTTTTTTTTCCAAGTTTCCCGACCGGGAGTAAAAAATAATTGACAAACACTTTTGAACTGATTTGAATTGAGTTGATTCTGATTCCTTTTTGAATTTGTCACCACTGTCGACTGTATCCACCCTATACAAACAGTAGTAAAGCTGCATTCTTTGACTGTATCTAGATCCTTTTTCCTATCATCTCAAATCCACTCGCATCCATTTACACATCACCCAATTTACATACACATGTACCTTGGAATTTCAAAAACTCTAAGTCCATACGTGATATCCTTTGGCACGCATTGTAGGTCTTGAGAGATACCGACCCCCGCCGCACCATTAGCCCCGTTCATTCAAGAAAACACTAAGTTCCCAAAGTCAATCTCATATTCGATTCATCCAAACTATCAAAACTTAGATCATCACAGCCAACCTAGAATACTCCAAGCCACTATGCCAATCACTGGACACCCCTTCCATCCCACCGGCACCCTGCTTGTTGCCCACTTAGAACGACTTGCTGCTACCGAAGGAAACGGTCTTCACACTCCCAGCCATACTCAAAGCCATACTCAAAACACTAGTACACCCAGCCAGCACATTGGTCCCGATACTACTAATGCGCCATCAACTGCTACAGACAAGCCTCCCCGTAAGCGCAACAAAACCAAAAGCAAAACCAAAACCAAAACCAAACGCAACAAACGCAAGCGAAATGAGAATGGCTCTGGATCTGAAACAGAAGAAGAACCGACGTTCGACCCAACCGATTTGAAAAACTCTGACAAATCCGCGGTTCAACTTCGTTACTTAGCCGAGAAGTATGCCTCCTCCGGTATGACCGATGCAATCCTTGAGTCTGTACTTGAGTTCCACGAGGACTTGCAAACCATGATTGCAATCAAAGCCCTCGAACTTGGCACCACCGTTTCGGCCATTGAAGCAGTTTTGTAAGGCCCATTCATTTTATGTCTGAATGCTGTACACTACACTGACAAGAAGTTCATTTATTTAGTGGAAAGTACATTGGAGTTCGACGCCCTTCGCGATGGAACCGATTCCTCCAAAGTCCAAGAGCCAGGACAGTATTCAAAGAAGGTGAGTGAAGTATGTATGTACAACATCAGTAATAGTCGTTCTCTGACAAATCTATGGCCAATTTTGATTAGCTCGTGGTGTGGGTAGTGGTGAAGGCATGCGACGGCTGAGCGTGGTGTGGAAAAGCTTGACTGAAGAGGAAAAGGATGTCTATAAGGAGGCTGTCCAAGAGATAGATTCTGCCGACCTTCAAGCTATGGATGAAGACCTAGCGGGCCTTGAAGTTGGATCTCGCTCTCGAGACCAAATACTACAGTCTGGAACAAACACCGTCATCAATCCACGAAGTCTCAAAAAATACAAGGACAACGCTGAAAAGTATCTGGATGATGTTATGAAAAATGTGAGTTATCGACTATCTACATGAAGTATCTTAAAACTGATGCCATGAGTCTCTGAACCAGTGCATTCCTATCGCCAAATCTAATCACTTCGAAATGGTCATCATAGCCGTGTCAACTCATATATCCAATCATAGCTTCCAGATGACGCGCTCAACGGTAGGTATCCAAAAGGTTGTTAAGGAGATTTACGAGATTGATGGTGTCAATAACTTTGCGACCGAAGTACAAGCACACTTGGTTGGCCGAAAACCCGGTGAACTGAACAAATCCAAATCAGGTGGGTTTCCATCATCTCGGACTGTTTGCATTTACTTACTCAAGTCATCATTCACCAGAAACTGGACGCGAGTTCCATACGAGAGTGGTCGCTTCGCTCTCAAGTTATTGTAGTAAGTACCTAATCATAGAGTGATCGACTCAATAGTTCACAACTACTGACCCTTCTTTTATTCAGAGGATGTAACCGGGTTGAAACATTGGCCATGGAGTAAATGTGACGCCACGCTCAAGGAAGCTGGATTCCAACTTGAATTACTCGAAGGTGCCCGATCGGTCAAGGGGACCTTCAAAGTGAGCAGCAGCAACCTCACCCGCGCCAAACTCTTGGCCCTTGAAAGCGACCTCGAGAACAACTTGATCTACCTGGCTCCAATCAATCAATCGAGTATGGCTCGAAATCAACGCATCGAAAACACTGAAAATACTACCAATACCACTACCACTACCACTACCCTTCCCCCTTCCAACAATACCCTAGAATCATCAAACACCAATCAACAAACCACCCTAGAATCAACCACCACCAATTAACAAATGATGTCACATCAATAGGCCTTTATTGTTTGTTATTTTGGTTGTTTTTAAACTTTCTTGTATATCATATCTTGCTCGATATGAAATGAAATGATAAGAGAACCAAAAGATACGTGGCACCCCACAATGATATGAGTTGCATGCGATTGATTAACATTCACCATTGAACACTTATGTACATGGTGATTGGTGGATATCATCAATAATAGTTGTATCCGATCCTCTAAAGGATAACATGATTGAGATTCTGAGAGAAATTGGTATATGGAGCAAGTCATTAATGCAATGCAAGCTTTTGATGAGTTGTATACAATGCACCATACGACGTACACGTAATATAAAGCTTATCTATTGAGAAACATACATGTCACCACGATTCGCGTTTTTGAGCAGCTTCCATCAAGGCTTCTCCACCTCCGATGACCGAATTGAAGGTCATCTTCTTGGACTTAAATGAGGTGGGTCATCACTCCAATCGACAATCAACCCACACTAACTATTGTCTTCAACTATTGTTTTACCGTATTACTTCCAAGCTCGCCAACTCTAGATTAACACCTCACATCATGTCTTCACCTTCTGCCTCCAACTTTACCAGCATGCGATCTCCGTTGAATGCAGACACCTTCACTCCTGGCACACCTCTTCATATCTCAACAGTTCCTCTAACTTTGGAAGCGGCGAGATCGATTTTAGAATTCACCATGTCTACTCGCGGCACCGCTGATCGTCAACCCGTCTCAATCCCCTTAACTGCCCACCCAAAAGTCAAGGAAGGCTATGATCAGTGCATGAAGTGTGGCATCTTTGGGCACCGTACCTGGGAATGCGCTCAAACCGGACGGACAGCCGAACCGATCTCAGACTGGCGCCGTACCAAGAACGGAAAGATATACAGTGTAAGGGCATTACTTGGTATGCATCCTTACCAAACGTGGACTATCGATACGCTTGTGGACTCAAGGTTAGTTTTCGAAATTTGATAAATCACCACCAATAAGCTTTGTCAGTCACTTACATGCCATATCCAGTCAAAACATCTATGATAATAGCCCATCTGCCACGCCCACCCCTACGAGTAGAGTATCCAAACCTTCAAATGACGATACGACTGATTTGCATACTCCACCAAAGGATTTGAAGACTCCGTCGATCGATTCAACCACTGCTTCGACCAAATCAATCATCGATCCCGAGACTCTAACTCTTGACACCGTTGATTTGAAGTCTTCCATCCCCACTCCTCCAGCTACCGCGTCATCACCATCAATGAAAAAGAATCGATCCTCTCGATCAAATGCAAATGAAACAGTGACACCATGGAATGATTGGTCAAAAGTTTGGAGTTGGCCGTAAGTGAACTCTCTTGGAACCAATGTTACACAAGTTCACCCGCTAACAGGAACTCTGCCCTGTGTAGAAAGCACAAGCTTCAGCATCACTGCTGCTGCTGCTATAATGGAAGGTGTTGCAGGCAGGAGACGTATTACTGTCATCGTCGGGCGGGCCCGTCCTATCGAGGAGTGATTTACTCGCAAGTCGCTTTTCACTTTATGCTTTTAGTCCTCTCGGTCATGCTTAAGGGGTCTTGTATCTGGTGGATCCCCTTAGTAGTTATCTCCCTGTTTATGATGCAAAATGTTTCTTATGATATACTTACCTTAGTCCACAACAATACACGCTGATTAAGTTTATTCTCTTCCAATATTTCTCTCACTTTAATCTCCAATATACAATGTGGCCGGAATGTGTTGTCTTGTTGATCGCGAGGTTTAAGTGTTATATGTTTGATTTTTTTATCTTCCTTACTTGCGAGTTATGACTTTGTAATACATATACATATAGTGAAGGTGATACACGATACATAATGAGAATTATGTGACTTTTGGTTTGGGAACTGTGCTTTGAAAGTGAAGACAAAGCACCATGACCAAAACGATTAATGAGAGATGTGCGCACAGTAGAGAAAAATCTAAGAAAAAAATTCTAACACCTTTGAGATTCATCTTGAATGACTTCTTGTAACTTTCATAACTCAGCGAGAGCAAAATACCACAATTTTAGGATTGAATATCTGTTTCGAAGGTGAAGCTGGCCAGATACGGAGAAAAGTCGATAATAAAAAATGTCCGCAAGACCAAGAAGCATAAAAAGTCAGGAGAAAACATTGAATTTGTGTGATCTACAATGACTTCTTGTGACTTTCATAACTCAGCAAGAGCAAAGACCACAAATTTGATGATTAGAAGTCATTTTCGAAAGTGAAGATGACGAGTTATGGAAAAAAGTCAATAATGAAAATTGTCCGCCATGTAAAGAAGCATAAAAACTCAGGAACAAACATTGAATTTACGCTATCTTCAAATACTTCCTTCTAATTTTATACCTGAGTGAAAGCCAAGTCCACAGATTTGATGATTAGAAGTCATTTTCGAAAGTGAAGATGTCGAGATACGGAGAGAAGTCAATAATGAAAAATGTCCGCAAGACCAGGAAGCATATAAGCTCAGGAGTAAACATCGAATTTGTGCTATCTTCGAATACGTCCTCTGACTTTTATACCTCCAAAGAAGCAATAAACCTCCATTTTGAGAATTGAAATGTTCTTTCGAAGGTGAAGATGGTGAGTTATGGCAAAAAGTCAATAATGGGAATTGTCCGCCATGTAAAGAAGCATATAAACTCAGGAGCAAACACTGGTTTTGTGCTATCTTCAGAGTGAACATGAAGACTTTGTGCAGAATTTGGTATCAGAATCAAGTAATCTTGTTTTTTACAAAACCTGGTACTACACTTGCTACGCATACCTGGTACAACTTGAGCACAAAGTCTTCATGGTTATTGTGAAGATAGAACAAATTCGATGTTTGCTCCTGAATTTATATGCTTCCTGGTCTTGCGGACATTTTTCATTATGGACTTTTTGCCATAACTCGTCATCTTCACTTTCGAAAATGACATCTAATCATCAAATTTGTGTACTTTGCTCTCACTCAGGTATAAAATTAGAGGGAAGTATTTGAAGATAGCGTAAATTCAATGTTTGTTCCTGATTTTTTATGCTTCTTTACATGGCGGACAATTTTCATTATTGGCTTTTTTCCATAACTCGTCATCTTCACTTTCGGAAATGACTTTCAAGCTTCAAATTCACGTATTTTGCTCTCACTCAAGTATAAAAGTGACAAGAACTCATGGTACATTACACAACTTCAATGTTTGCACCAGAATTTTTATGCTCCTTGGTCTTGCGGACATTTTTTGTTATTGACTTTTTGTCATAACTTGTCATCTTCACTTTTGAAAATGACTTCCAAGCTTCAATTTCACATATTTTACTCTCACTCAGGTATAACAGTTACAAGAAGTCATTGAAGATGGGTCTCCAGAGTGTTTTTTTTTGTAGATTATTCTCTGCAGTGCGCACATCTTACATTAATGCCTTTTGGCCATGGCCCCTTGTCTTCATCCCCAATTCCCTCCTGAAATGCATAAAGTTGTACTTTTTACTTCTGCTCTACGCTACTTTCCCCCGTCTATGCATTCATTGTGATCTAAACTCACAATTTTATGTCTTGCCATTAATACACATACCTATGGCATCCTATAAGAACTTGGCTTAAGCACAAAGAAATTGACACGGTCAAAAGAAAAATCAAACAATATGATTACATGTAACATGGACTAATAAATACAATTCACAAGATTGTACAACAACAACGACAACAAATAAAAGAAAAACACCAGACTACATGTGATGGAATTGAAAATAAATGAAAATATAAGAAACTGGACGTATTAAAATGGCTCTTCTACTTCATTTCCTACAGCATCAAACATGTTTCTCATCATACCTTCATCAATTCCCTGTGCCCATTCCTCCTCATCGCTGTCGGATAAATTTCCATCAGGAACTTCGTCAGGCTCCTCTGGTCCACCTAATTGAACACCTTCAGGTATGATATCATGTCTGACCGGGGGGAAAAGATGCTCAAAGTCCCCTCCTTTAGTTGATCCAAAATCCTTCGATCGTAGTTCTTCCATCGAGTGAATTTGCCCCTTCCATTGCGTCATCAACTCCAAATCTCCTACCTGGGTCTCAGTTCTCATAAAGACCTCCTGAACCTTAAAATCCCACCTGAGGGATAAACCGGCAATCCTAGTCAATTCGTCATGAAGGACACCTTTGACAATGCATACCTTGGCGCGTAATGAAGCAGAACTAATGATATCATGTTGTAAGAATGGTTGAATTGATTCAGGGATAATGTCCGATTTTGAAAGAGGTTCCAGAATGTTCCAGAGCCGGTCAAAGGAAGTTGTAGCCCAACGCATGGCTCTTCGCACCTCCCAACCAACCCTGCGATACTCCTCGTGCCCTCGTTGTAATCTAGCAAGGGCTCGCATTCCCATCTGAGTCGCATGATCCAATGCCCACGGTTCGTTTGAGTGTGTGAAAATTCCATTGTTCCAGAAAGGATCATCAGGCTCAATTTCGAGGAGGTCAATGTACTCGATTACCGGAGAAGTTGGATGATCAGGGAACTGGTCGGCAAACAGTTTTGCCAAGCGGTTATAATTTGTCAGTGTTTTCTTCATAGTTCGTGTTCTTCTTTGAATGGCGTCCATAATTCGTTCCTTCTCATGAGTGCCTTTTGAGGTAGAATCTTTGGTCAGTTAGATCCAATGAGGCAACTCAGGTTGTTTGGAAGACTTACCGAGATGTGAGCTACCACCAACTCGATTTTCTGGGTCCAGTGGCCTTTGTTCGGCCCTCAAAGCCAGGAATCGGGTACGTACCTCAGTCTTGGCAAACCAAACCTTCAGTAATAAATCGACTGCGTCTCCTATAGGTTAATCAAAAATTAATCAAAAAAAGGAAGAATAGGTATGAACACAAGTGAAATGATTCTGGATGGCTTACTTGGTAGATGAGTAAAGCAGTCAGGCAATCCAACTTTCGCACGCTGTGCGGCAATTTCAATTCCAAGCTGTTGAACCCGTTCCAGCCTCTCAGAAGCTCGCTGCTCATGAGATCCATCCTCAAGCCTGTGATTCATCAAACTAGGGTTCAGTAAAAGCTTTGGAAAGCAGAAAGAAACACGCACCAAACCTTATAATGCAAATCCTCAAGGCAGAGTAACCTGCCCAATTCAATCTGTTGACGAATTTTGATATCTTTTGAATTTTCGATGTTTGCGTGTCGTTCGGATTCCCATTGCTTCCGGAAGAACGCTGTGGTATATTTGTGGCCGGGCTCGTACGGGTTGTCCTTTGTACACCAATGGTCCAGTGTAGCTTGAGCTTCTTTAATGGTTGTTGAAGTCTTGTTAAGTCGTCTTAAGAGCCAACCGCCAGTGCTTAGTTGATGGCAGTGGGTTAGGAATTCGGCCAGTAAGGCTATTGCTTGCAGCCGATGTAATCGAGTGGAGGTTCGTAATACAGCAATCAGGCGCGACAAGAAGGACCAATTCCTTTCAAGTCCTTCGCCGTCCGATAAGCCCCAGTGGTCAAGATACCTGGGGTTGTAGAGTAGTTGACAGGCCCACGTATGCACATAGGCATGGAAAACCGAAGTTCCTAACATAATCCGATCTTGATGTTCAGGTAAAAGATTGTGCTATGATATGAATCAAATCAGTAAAATCGAATGAGTATCAACGTGAAGTACTAATAATGAGAAACATACCAGTTTGATATGCTTGTCAAGATGACATCCAATGTCATACAATACACCAAATCGTTGGCTTGGAAAGTCGTCCATGATATGCTTCATCAAGCTCAGTGGGTAATACATCCTGGTCGAAGAAGGAGAGAAGAGGTTGGAATCAGTAAATGAGAATTTGTAAAATATGATGGAATCCTCACTTTTCGCCACTTTGATATATGTTTGCCATCACTAATGGAACATCGTGTCGACAGGCAGCTGCAAACAAACCTGTGTCATCGCATCGGTCCCAGGTTGAAGAGCTTCGAGTGTCGTTCGCAGTCTTGTGGGATTCAGAGCAGGGATCCTGTGGTTGATTTCAAAGTCAATATATATCATGTCTCTTGCACTTGAATGCGAGTAACTTACTTCGGTCGCTTCAACGTTCCCAGCAGCACGAGCAGCGGCTAATTTGGCATCTTGTTGCGTTATTTTACTTGGCTTGATGAATAAGGATGGATATTGGCTCTCGTCTGGTTGGTCTTTGCTGGCGAGAACGTTATGTCGATGTTGGAAATTGCCGTCCATGCAAATAATGAAGTCGGGCTCTTTGTCGGATGCCTTGATCTCATTAAGTGCCGGGCCAAAGCATCGAGGGCATTTGTTGGCCCAAAGGTCCGTGCTTGACAACTGAAGTCCTTCCTTCAGTAGTGTGCTAGCAAGTACAGTGATACGGCTGTAAAGGTGAGTAGCGCTGGAAAAGGGTCGTGAAAGGTTGCGCCGAGTGCCGCGTCCTCCCCTGGCTTGAATGCCTTTAGATGACCGCCTGTCGAGAAAATTGAGGTGGCCCTCAATATAGCTTGACCTTGCAGTAACCGACGTGAGCCACAAATCGTGATGGTGTTGTAATAATGGAATCGAAAAGGCGGTGCGAGGTTCTTTAGGTGAAGAGGCTAAATAACCTTGATATATAAGCTGGACAGGTTCAGGTAAGCAGTGGCAGAATTTGACCGGTAGAGACGTTGATCGTCCTGAGATAGCGGTGGGAGGTCAGTTTCGGAGATTGGAATTGGATCTCATTGAGTAAAAGCCTTACCAAGAAGGTCAATTAGATCCATTTGGCGTGTGAAGAATACTCCTGCGGCACACTGGCAGTCCGGGCTTACTTCACCAATGTATGATGTCTTTGTGGTCCAGTTTAACGTGGTGACTTCGTTCTCGAGGTAGGCAGCTGTCATTGGATTTTCAAGAACTTCCCACTGCTTGCGAAGGGCTTCACGTTGGGCTGCATAACGGTATCCTCGATGTTTTTGAACAAAGCGTCGAATTGCTCCATCTTGATCAAAATCGTCCATATCGAACCAATCGCCATCATCATCACCGTCATCGTCAGGCGGACCAGGGCCGTTTTCGTTCATAGGCATGAAGTGGTCGATATTTGGAAGATCTCCAGGTCCGTCCCCTCTAGCTAGCTCGTGAGGAAAGTGTGGAGCGCCGCGGAGGAATCGTTTCGTATCTACAACTTTCTTCATAAACTTGGCTTCTGCTTTAGCTTCAGCTTCCGGATCGGCCTTCTTTTGACGTTTCTTGCGATCTTCCTTGACGTTGGTAATGACACCTCCCAGCTTCCTTTGGCCGCGTCCCATAATGAGAACTGGTGTTGTTATGCTGGTGAGTATATGAGTATATGAGATTCACTGATGAGATTGACTTTGGGAACTTTGTTTTCTTGAATGAACGGGGCTAATGGTGCGGCGGGGGTCGGTATCTCTCAAGACCTACAATGCGTGCCAAAGGATATCACGTATGGACTTAGAGTTTTTGAAATTCCAAGGTACATGTGTATGTAAATTGGGTGATGTGTAAATGGATGCGAGTGGATTTGAGATGATAGGAAAAAGGATCTAGATACAGTCAAAGAATGCAGCTTTACTACTGTTTGTATAGGGTGGATACAGTCGACAGTGGTGGAATTTGTATCGATTTCATTCCACCACACTTCTTTCGATCAACTTGTTCTTCTGATTCAAGAAACAAATGCCATCTTCTCGGTATTGAAATTTGTATCACGTATATCAATTTGGACAACTCGTTCTTCATCAAATCAGTTTTAGTCAGCTTCTAGACTACATACA
>KZ148527.1:11538-22546 GCA_002157085.1 Melampsora occidentalis | reverse complement strand
CCAACCGTATTTTGAACAGCGCAGCTTAAATCTGGCATGCTCGAGGGTGGTAACTTTAAGGACAACTCAAAAAAAAACTTGCCAAGAATTGGCAGCTGAAAGCGGAGCTTATGCCCTGCAGCGCTTCGCAGCGCTGCAGGCAAAAAAGAAGCGCATTTTTTAGAAAAGGGAAAGTAAATTTATTGACAAGATGAGAGATACAAGAGTGTTAAAGAACTCAAACAAGAGATAGTTTGGTTGTAAAAGACTGTAAACAAGTGTCAAGAAAATGAAATAAAACAAGCTTCAAGTAAATAAAACAAGTGAAGTGAAATAAATAAATCAACTTAGCAATGACACAGTCAATGAGTTTCTTTGAGATGTTGGAATCAAGGGAAGGTTATAAACAAATGGATTGAATTCTATCTGAAATTTTGTTTTATTCCAGTTGATAACGATTGAATGCTAGCTCAAGCTTTACATGCCTATTAGTTCCATAAAACTGATAAGTTAAACTCTATGCTGTACTTCAATAGCAAATTTCATACAATGTCTTCCGCTTTTCAATGTGAGACGTTTCAAATAAGGTTTCTGATGTCGTTTATTGGGATACGTACGTTTTCTTGATCCAGCCTAGTTGAGCATAAACTGAACCCTTTAAAAGCTCTTTACACATCTATTGTAGTAGCAGGTCTACTTAAGGGAGAGGTAGGTCAGATTCTCATTATTCTGAATGCACGTGAACTTGATGGCAATAATGGACTTGAATGTGATTGAACTTTCAATTTGGATTCTGATTCCCAGAGCTGATCTACTGTTGCTTTTTTGTCTCGATTGATTGAATTGGATTCGTGAAGTCTTTCTAATTCTCGAAATCGATTTTGTCGACTTTGTGCTATACGTTGAAAGAGCACATTTCCTACTCAGGCCTTGAACGTGATGTTGGATACGATTCTGGACTTGATTATGGATTGGTATTTAGTTTTGAAGTTTTACTTGGTTTGCAAAGTTTGATCATTTCTCCAGGTTTGGTTTCTGAAAATCTGAAGGGATCATCTGGGTTTCTATCGGTGTAAGTCAAGAGAAGAATCAAGAGTTGGTTGATATAGAAATGTATTGAATCGAAGTGAAAGTCTTCAGAGGAATTGGTGCAGTTGATTCGAGTGATAACTTGAGTTTTGAGATGGCTCTAGCGAAGGTCATGACGATGCTGTGGCAGTCGGAGTTGCGAGTAACAATCATCTGAATAAGGTTAGTGAATTCACACCATTCCTCACAGAATGTGCTAATTCACTCACTTGCAAATTGTTGGGATTGGTTTGGATCGTCGTTGACGTCGTGATTCGTAACCTGAGCAGTGGCTGTAGGAAAGCGCGAGGCTGAACTGCTCAGCGGAAAGCGCTAGTCCAGTTCATGTTTTTGGGCTCTTCGTGAACTGGAACATACTCGGGACGACCCGCTGTGTGCTCGGGTAGGAAGAACGATTCAGGGCTTGTATCGGGACCAAGTTCACCATGAATGCGTCCAATTTTTTAGGAAAAGTCTCTTGATTAATCTTCATCCTAGCTGTTAAATACCACGCTCTAGCAGAATCCAGTTGAATCAAGCGAGATACGTCAAGTAAGTCAAAATGGTATTCTTCTTTTCTTCTCCTTGTCATCCTTCCTACCTCTGGTCATTGCTGATATCATCTGCCTCACGTAGCAAAGTCCATTTCTTATTTCCTTCTACAACCAAAGCCGCCCATCGATCAAGCTCATTCTCAATAGGATGGAGCAAAATTCTGAACCAGGCCTCTCGAATCCCCTCCCCAAGGTTGACGAACCAGACACCAGCGGGTTCTTGGCAGCCACATCGACTGAAACTTTAGAATCAATGATTCCAAACGGAGGCACAGCCGCTAGATCATCACTGAACGTTCAACAAGAAAAAGCCGGAGATCCCAATGTCGATTGCAATATCCCTCAAGATACAAGCTCTTCTCATTCAAATTCTCCAACCCATATACAAAAAGCCACACCTTCTGCTCGTGCGACATCAACAAAAGAAGACGATTTCTTTATTTCAAACCGGCTGGCATACGAAATTGAAAAAGCTGCGAAGTCTTTGGCCGATTCAGATGGTTCCGAAACTGAGACAGCACACAATAGCTCTAGTTCTTCAGATTATGTCGCTTGCAACTCAAAGGAGGAAGATGAGACACCCATCGACTCTCAGCCAGCTTCAGCACATCAGCCCCATCCCAAACGAAGCTCACCTGCTGAAGGCTCTAGATATCCAAGGAATATTAGACCAAGGCTAGAAACACCCAATACCTCCATAGGAACTGATGCCAAAATCGATAGTCCAAATGAACTACCTTCTGAAATAACTACAAAGGCTATCGAACAAGCAACCTCCGACTCTGCTGAAAATATCATCAAGGATTTGAAAGAAGATTCGAGTGATGAAGCAGCAACCCAGCCCAATCCCAAGCGATCACCTTCTTTTGATATTTCTACCTCAGCAAGGAATGTCCGATCAAAAGTGGAGGTTGAAGGCATGTTTATTCAATCACAGGAGCAGCCCTTCGAAAGGAAGCCTCTGCATGCATCAGCTGCCATTCCCGTTTACTCTAAGCTCATCGCTGCTTTAGAGGAAGCAAAGTTATCCGATTGTTTGACTCGTCCAATGGCAATTGAATTGGAGAGCCTCACTTCCATGTGTAAGAAAACAGGGACTGGTACGTGTATTTGGTCGTCTTGGTATCTACTCTTCTGCCTTGACTTATTTTTTGACTCTTCTGCCTTGACTTATTTTTTGTTTTCGATAGCAATAATCCAGAAGAAAGCACTTCCTCCCGAAGATGAGGTTATATTGATACCAGACGATGAGGACGAGGACCTGATTACTAAATACGGCCCTTCTCTTCAACTCTTCGACATTGACCTGGGCGATTCGAAAGCAAGTCATGTACAACTTGAGCCAATTTTAACTGACATCAAAGATGATTCATCGATCAACATGTCGGATGTAGCAACTGGAGTTACGGGGCTAGGTGAGAATAATCACGAACGGCTTGACAGATTGAAGAACGTGGCACTTGAAAACAAGGAGATGATTGAGAATAATCATGACAAGCTTGAGATTTCTCGGACTGACGTTCTGGCAGAAAAGAAGACACATCAAGAAAATGCCCGTAGGGTCTCTTCGCCTACTCCCGAGCTCCCTATCGGTTCATCCCTTTCGGAACGTCAATTTAACGATGTCAATAAAACATGTACTGAGTTTAATCATTCTGAACGGCCAACCCCATCCAAAGAACAAAACAAAACGTCAGCTCCTATGGATGATCAGGTACAAGCAAACCTATGTGAAGAACGAACCAAAGATTCAGCTCCTATGATACATCAAGTACAGCCGACCCTATCTGGAGGACCAACCGAAGAATCAGCTCCTACGGATGATCAAGAACGACTGAAGTTATCTGAAGAACAAACTGAAGAGCTAGCTCCTATGGATGATCAAGATACTCGGTCAATCAGTCAATCTAAAACTGCAACTAGTCCGGTTCAAGAACATGATCACCAAATCAATAAAAGGAATTTGCGGAGAAGACCAAAGCAAACTGTTTCTGTTGTTATTCCAGAAACCAGCAATAGTAAGAACCCTGGCAACACTTCAACTGTTACAGCTAAAAAAAAATCTAAACAGCATTTGAAAGCAGTGAAGGAGAAGGTGTCGCAATTGGGAGAAACAAAGAATTTAGGAACCACGGCTGAAAAAAATGAAGGGATGGTGGAAGATAGTCCTACAGGTGAGATTCTGTTCAGTTGGTCTGATTCACACAACTGTTTTCTGACTTGCTGCATGACGATAGTCAAGTTTTTCCTAGGAGCGGGGCCAGTAGAGAGGGGTCTGAATGAGATGTTATCACCGTTCAATAGTAATCAAACTAGTAAGGTGGCAAAACTGGCGGCCTGGGACGCATTGAACTCCTTATTACGCCGTAGGCGGTTAGGGGAACCGTTGGATCAAGTCTTCTTAGATTCTATTGAAGGCGGAACAAACAATGTAATCATAAAGACAAAATACAATGCCCAAACCTGGTTTGATACGATTGAGTTAACGAGTCAGTTCATACGTAGCCCAATCTCTTGATACAAATGAACAACAAATGCTAATCTTCGACTGACACAGTGCCCAAGCTTTTCAACTCGCACGAAGGAGAGCCAGCTTATGCGTTAGGATTTTTCAACACTGTGCTCTTGAAGAATGAATCACTTGCTGATAAAGTGCCTAAAGGAGTCCCAGCTTTCTGGCATCAAACCTGGCGATCTATGCGAATGTCTATTCGACCTTCATCAACTCGAGTCTCTTCATTCCTCAAAATATTGCTTGACTGCGTTCGGGCCACAGGAAAAACGTTCTTCAAGGAACCTGCTGTATCAGAACAAGAGAAAGCTGCGACTGGTATAGAAGCAGTTTGCCAGGCCATAAAATGGTTAAATTCACAGAAAAGTCTGAAAGCTAATAATTCCAGGACCGTACAACTTCTTGATTCTAACAATCCCAACTCCCTCATTGATATTGGCGTGATACAGCAATGGCAAGAGGTCTTTATCAAAGTTCTTGACGCATACGTTGTTCAATATTTTGAAGCTAATTACATTCTGAATGAAAATGCAAGTTCGGAGGACAAAGCGGTGGCAATCAGGTTCAAGAAGGATTGGAAGGGAGACTCAATAAAATCTCCAACACTGGGATACCTGACTATGTTTGCTTGCTGTGGCATTCGAGGGCTAATCTGTTGCTCGAACGATGTCAACGTTACTCCAGCCGGTCAAATGCTCAGTTTCACAGTTCTTTCTGAATGGCTCAGTCAACAACGTCCAAATTTTCAAGTTAAGGAACCAATTTTCAAACGAAGCAATCAATTGCTCATGAAACTTATTGATGGGCTCTTCGACAAGGCTGGTCATTTTGTTAAGCCCGAAATTACATGGTATGATGTGGCAAAGAATTTGTGTTTTGATTATCTATCGTATTGGTTTTTGGAAGCTGGTGAACTTTCAGAGGGGGGGGAATTAGTTTTTCCCAGGTCTACTGCGTTCTCTGGAAAAGACCAAGTTATAAAGTTTTCAGAGGATTGACTGAGCTTGTATATTATTGTTCCACTTTCAGTTTGCAAGTTCTCACCTTATGATACTCGTTTAATTATTGATGAGACACATGCCATATTGTGAGTTACCCAAATATCATTAATTATTTTGTATGTTCAGCTATTTTACTTGTAGCCACAATTGGGTTACACGGTTGAACACCCTTCAAGATGAAATCTCCTGTTCAATGGCACTACTATACTTGTCAATGAGAAACATTCAAGTATACTCAAAGAACAATCAATTTGTATTTCTGGCTAATTAACGTGTAGCTACTGTTTGTTTAGTGACACTTTCTGATTGGCTTACAAGCTGTATCACCTTTCTCATGATGCGGCTGTTCAAATGTTGATGTCAACCGCTTTCAAAGTATATATCTATGAATAGTGTATTTGTCCCATTATGTGACCTTTGTTTGACAATTTTTTCCGTTATCATCAAGTTTCAGCTGCTGTGTCAGCTGTTGCTTTGTGTGCAACACTCAAAGGGATCCCAGTCAAACCAAAGGTCAGCGCTGCAGGAACTAGATAGACCAAAGGGGAAGGTCTTTGTATCTCCTTTATGTTTAATGTTACAATGGAGCTCTAGAGGATTAGTCTCAACACAATCTGAGCGTGTCTGAGGGTCAATTCAGACCACTGAGTGAGAGAAATAGGGGTTTTGATGTCCATATATAGAGCTGATTCCCCCACTAATGCTGTTCATCAACTTCTCAAAAGACACATAAACTCTATCCACTTTCGATTGATCTTATCTTGAAGAATCTCAGACAAAAACACCAATTAGATACATCATGAATCACATTGACGAAGTACAGATGTCTACCGCTATCAGTGACAGTCAAAAGCATCCAATCACAATCAAACTCAAGGAAGCAAGGGAGTCAAAGCGTTTACATAAGCTGGTGGCGCTTGACAAGGACGTGGATTACACAAGCCACAACTGTAGTATTGGAAGGCTCCGGGAAATGATGGATATATTAGGGGTTGATCAAAAAGGCCTCACCCGCACGTCAAAGAAGGACGCAGTAGTCAAACACTACAGACAATATGCTTCACCCATCATTGATGAATTTCTCCCTTACGCACTGGATCTGCAAGGCTCACCTTCAAACGAAGATATTACAATGAATGAACCATCCACTTCCAAAAAGAAAATTATCTGCAACCTTACACCTGAATCCTCCACTGATGATCTGCAAACACCATCCCGTCTACAGAAATCAAAGTCAAAAGTTAGCGAGCTCCGTGAAGGCCTCAAAAAGAGTGTAGACAAGATGGTCTCCCGTGGATTCAACAAAAGTGCACTTGTCAAACTTCAATCACACGTGAATAAAAAACAGAGCAAACCCACAATGACACCAGGAGATTTTCGAAGACCTCACATATATTCTTTAGAAGAAATGTCAAAAAAAAATCGTGACACCATCCGAAAAGTCTTACACTGTTACTGCCCTCAATTATGGATCCCTCTCAATGTAGCATCAAGCCGTCCTATGTTACTAGCTCTCTACAATGCTTTTCTCTTGGATGAGAGTGAACCCAGCCTATGCCGCGGAGTACATTATGATATATTTCCACTGGAGGAGCTGAACATGGATGGTTATATCAGTTTCTAATTAGTTGTCAGTTTATTATATGTTGTATATGTTGTATATAAGACATCTTGGTATATATTGTTGCTGAAGTCTAATTGACTCATATTTTTGTCTTTTGTATTTGTTGTTCAGTAGTGGCAAGAATATGAATCCAGTGGTGAGGTAATACAGCAGGACTTGGTACCATAAAGACAGATACTTCAAAACCATTTGTGGAGAGAATGGTAGAACACTCGTTTTTCAACTGGCTGTACTGGTTACATGAACACATGACACTTATCCCAGCAGACAATCTTAAATTTGACTAGAATGACAGTTATTTATTCTTCATTATCGAGGAATCAAAGTTCAGGAAATATTGCAGTATCTTGTTACAGTGGTACATATACATACATCTCTAGTTCTTCTAGAAATTGCAAGACACCTTACTCGCACACACACATAAAATTCACATTTCCTCCATGTGAATTGAGGTGAAAACTATCCCCTTAAGCATCAGATCTTTTGAATTTGAAAGTATATTGTGTATTGATTATCAAAGTTCTTGACTTGAATGATACATAATTGAGTGCTTGTTAGAAGGATGAGGAATGTGTCTGAAAAGTTTGCTTGATAGCCTGGGAATTGGACCTTTGCATCTGATTGTAAAATTGTATCAATGATCAAATAATTTTGCTGGCTTGATACATGTTCTTCAATAGTTTGGGACTCTCTCAAAGCCTCATGCATCATGAATCCTTCTCACCAAATCATCCTTAATACTGATTATTCAAAATCATGTGTGAATCTTGGAAGGTATTCAGGGTCCCATGAATAAATGATGATTGCTGGTACTTCTGGGTGTTGGACTAGGGAATGTACAGCTCAAGTGCTGGAAGGTTAGTTGGCATTCAGTGCAGTGAAGGCATTGAAGGGGAGTTGATGTTAACGCCTCTTCACTTCCTTAGCTGAATGTAATACATATTACAAGTGTAGCTATAGGAATTGAAATATGTGTGAGATTCCTTCAAGATGTTTTTTCCATTAAAGAAATGAATCTTGAATATATATTGTTTTATCTGTATTTTAGAAAATATATAGTGGCTTCAAGTACCCTTTATCATATAACCCTACTTATATATAATAGTATCATTAGCTCTGCAAATCTAACATTACAAATTTTTACATATACAATAACTGTCTATATCTATCAGTAAAGATTGAGAGTAATATGATATAATATTATCATCATATATAACATCATCATAATAATGATCTATTGAACTCTGGAAAGTTCATTCTCAATAATTACAGCTATAAATGCTTTTCATCATAATTACTTGTTCCTGGATGCCTTGCAGATCTATCCGCTCTCAGATTGATTCCTTTCCAATGATAATCCATTCAAAATACATTGTATACACAAAATACACTATATATAGCATATGTGATATAACATTCAATACATAACTCAAAATGTTCTGATATACAATACTTATAGCATAAATAATATAATAATCAATGGGATATCACAACTATGAGCTGTCTACCAGTTACTGAACTGGTATGCAACTGGTAGGCAACTAACCACTTTTGGACATTGATTGAAAATCCTTATGGGTGTGTAAAGGCAGCAGCCAGTGTGACATAGACCCTGACCCAGATAGGCCAACCTTTTCTTCTCAGCGGTTCACAAAAAACTTTGCATGTTCTGCATCTAGCCCACATAAGATGGGTGAGATGGATTTCCGTAAAGACCAATAAATTACATATGAAGAAAGATTCACAGGCTTAAAAATTCCAAAATGATGGATAACTTACCAATAAGCTGGACTCTTCCAAAGTAGCCGCTGGAAGCTTGAAAAAAGGCTGTAACATGTGCAACGTGCTGAAAGACTTTTGGCCTCAGCCATCACCTGTCTGCATGGCTTAGGACATGGACCTTCCATCAGCAATCATACTTCCCAAATTGAATTATGAGCACACTGATCATTTGAAAAGGATTCAACCATACTTATTGCCACTTGAAACTTGGGAAAATGTCTATTCAGCAGATACAACTATTTGTTGCCTGCTCAGTGACTGTGCCCTGTGAAAAAAGCTGCTACTAGCTGATACATTGTCCACACTGTCATAAAAACTGTGACTTTGAATGTGGGTATGATCAGAGCTATAAAATTTTGTATGCCTTGTGCATAGATCTGACTGCCACACAACAACCATATATGAAGCCATATTTGTCAGAGACTTATTTTCATTGATATTCCATCATTTGCTCAATTTGGTCATTATGCCATTATTCTCCCAAGCCCGGATAATGCCAATTTATTTTCCCAAAAAAAGACCATTACCCCAGTTGGGAGATGGTGAAATGCTGGCAGTGTATTCCCCGGAGGCGCTCCAACATGGATGGATCTTTGTGAGTTTTGTTACACATCTTTTTGTTCCAAAGCAGTAGATCGAACTGAAAATCCTTTCACTTTCAGCTCTGAGAGAAGCCTTGAACAGGGTGGAATTGTTGCACCGTATTGGTAGATGGAATAAACCAGATGATCAAAACCAATGGGAACCAACATTCAAAAAGGTTTATGATACTTTGCTTCAAGTAGATTTCCCTCTTGACGAGGAAGTCGCAAGAGGGCTGGCTCAAAGATGTATAGGCGGCATTCGTGATGTGATGGGGAAAGACAAAACAAAACAAGAAAAACGATTGGAGGATGTAATGCTTCATCTATATACATTTTCCAAGAGCGCTCCAAAGTCCATCAAAAGCTCACTCACTGCGCAATGTCGCTCACCAAGGCTAAATTTTCAAAGATATCTTGACAACATAAAACATCAAGCCCATCGCACCATGAAGAAAGATCAGATTCGACAATACTTGTCAAAGAATGATCCTGGCCCATTCATCTCAAGCTTACTCGAAACCTTCATAGATGATGTGCCAGTTGATTTGGATCACTATAAATACATTCTTGATTGCTTTGAAGCACATCGTAGGATTGAATACAAATCCAAAAGTGACCAAGATCGATCTATGGAATCATATATGGATGCCGAGAAGTATGTGATCAGTGTTTTATATTCTGAAAGCCCGTATACAAAAGGTGCCGGAAAATACTTAGCTTCAAGGCGTAAAAAAGGTGACTATTTCCTTCCATTCAACTTTATAATTCTTGAATAGATGCTCCACCGCAATGGTTTGATACACAATCTAGGGTTATTGAATGATTTGTGTTTTTTCAGACAGAGATATCATGATGTTCCTGAGGCCTTGATGTTTCTTGAATAAACAGTTTGAACTACTGACCTGAATTTCCAATTCCATGGGTTTCTGTAGGGAAGGGAGACTACCAATTCAGCTCTGAAAACCAACTAAACCTGAAGGAACACAATATAAATGAAGATGTGTGTGCTGTATGCTTAACAGAATTTGTTTTGGGGGAGAGGTGTATTGCAATGGAATGTTTTCCAAGCCATATATACCACTATGACTGCTGGAAAGTGAGTCTGACAAGATCTTCTCTTTGATTTCTGGATCTTTTTGGAACTTGACTTCAATTTACTCCAAAATAGGGATTCACCCATAAATCAGATGAGATCATATGCTTTACTTGTCGGAAATCTGTGAGGGGACAGGTCAAAAACAGTCAACATGTTTTCTGGTGGGATAATGGAAAGTTACAGAAACAAAAGTATGCAACAAAAGGCTCACAGGGTGTGGAGTGAGAGAATTTTAGACAGTTGTCACTTGCAATTCCCATATATACCTCCATTTGAAGAAAGAATGCCACAATCTAACATAACAAAGCCCTTCTTGGCAAGCAAGCTTGCGAGAGAGGGACTTATGGCTTATCCACAAAATTTGGCGTGCAAACAAGAAACTTTTGGCTGGGGACTTTTTCAATACACCATACCTCCTTACCATACACATCAAAATCCTTTGGACCAAGGAGAGTTCCTGTGCACCTGTTTACCCTGCATACATCTGTGTATCTAAATTCATATTTGATGCAATGATTGCAGGGCAATGGAATGCTGAAGTTTTTGGAAAATTCCCAAATCTCTGAGAAAGCTGTCCAACATGTTAAGAGCTCACACTAGACAGGCTGAAATCTTACACATAAACCCATTTTTCATGTCTTTTTGTGGTGCTTTCCTGAAACCAAGAAACAAATTTCCAAGGCTCAGTATGTGTAGGTTGAGCGGGCGCACAAGATCTCTATTTGGTATGAAGGATTTTTGTTTGTAGGGTAAAAGTTTCTTGCTCACACACCAATTTTTTTGGATTAGCCATCAAAGCTATCAAAGT
>KZ148525.1:1477-15828 GCA_002157085.1 Melampsora occidentalis | reverse complement strand
GTCGTTGGAATGACTTTTGACGCGCATCAAGGCCAACTTTGTTCAAAGCTTTGACCGCATAAAGTCTGGGATGTTGCATGTCAGGTGAATTAAGATCTACAATATCAAGCATCGCGTTAATATCCTGAAACACGCGCAATGAAGTGAAAAAAGCTAACCTCTTGCAAGATATACAACTCCATAGGCACCAAGTCCTAAAACACTCATAAATTCTAATCTACCGCCATCAATGCGGTGACCTACCAAATTGTGGTTGGAAGCAGTGGAGTTTTTCTCGTTAACCTTGTTGTTAACCATTCTGTCTCTGTTTGGATCTGAGTTTTGAGGACCTGGTAAAAACCAATGAGCTTAGACTGTACAACAAATGGACGTGAAAATTATGTCCAAAACACACCTTTTGGAAATCGACGAAAATCTGGATCGAGTTCTTGTTTAGCGGTAGGAAAAACAAGTGCGTGTGGATTATTTAATTCCGGTGAGTTTTCTAAACTAAAAGGATCGGCTGAATAAAGAAAAGGTTGAAGGTGGTCAAATAAACCTTGACACTCGATTCGATTTGGAACTTGATGTTTAGTTGAGGAAACTGAAAAGAGCGTTCGATGTGAATGACCGGATGACGAATTAGACGAGACGTTGAGAGGCCGTTTGGTAGGATTCAAGTTGAAGACAGGTGAAGGCTGCAATTCAAAAAACGCTTGATGATTCTGTTGTTGCTGATCTGCTAGAAATGAGCGAGGCACAGAGGATGGAGACTGGGAGTGCGAATGAAGAGGAAACTGATGTTGATACTGGGGGATTTTGGGATGAAAGTTGGAATGAAAGTGATCCGAGTGTGTCGGTGAACAGATCGATGGAAACCCAGGACTCTCTGGCGAATGAAAGGCGCCTGAAGGTCGTACAGACGTGTGAGGAGCAAATGGGTAATGCGGACGGAAGCGAGGGTGTAAAGGTGTTTGAAAGGGTTCACTGATCGGCGGCACAGCTGACGAGGTAGGTGGATTCACGAAAGACAAATTGGGATGATACTGATGAGCACGGATTGGAATGTGTTGACGAAAGACTGGTGTTGATGGTGATGACGATGAGTATGAGGGAGAGAATGGAGGTGGGCTCTCAGGCTCCATGTTTATATACTGCGTCGAGTGTTGTTGTTGTTGCCAGCCATTTTCCATGAAGTGAAAGCCGTCAGGATGTTTCTCGGGCCCGAAATGGTCCATAGGGAACTGGTAAGCCGATTGTCTGGACTGTGCGTCCTGGGTGTAGTTGGGATAGCGGAGAGCAGCGTCGGCCATGGATGGAATCTGAATGACATGCGTAGCCATCCCGTCATATCCCGGGGACGGCAAGNAAGCCACTAGGCGAGTTCAGCACGGCTCGCTGGTCTCCGCGGAAGCGACGTTCAGGACAACGGCTCGATTGGGCTAGAATATTAGAAACCTGGTGATTTACGCCGTGGACAAATTCGTGTGCGGATTTTGTAATGGGCTGGGTGATATCTCGTACTTTCCATCGGCTTGTGAACGATGGCCGGTCAGAGTTCATGATGTCTGTTGGGTTTCCCGTTTAGGTGAAGTACGTCAGATGAGAGCCGAGCGCGCGTGAAAATTGCCTTAGCAGACTGGTCACCGCAAATTAGACCTAGGCGGATTGAAAGAAAAAACAGTTGAGGACCGATTTGAATCTGAGCGATTTAATAAAGTAGATCAGATGGAGAATTGAAAATGTTAGACGAGAAGGCAAGAGAGAGGTTAGAAAGATGGACGGGAGGAAGATGACTTTGATAAGGTCAGAGGCTGAAGCACATAGAGCCAAATCCTATTGTCAATGGATCGCCAAACCGCTCTGCATTCCTTTTGTTTGAATTCATTGCTGTTTTTGCACATAGATCAATGCGCACCTATCAAGGAACAAAAGCACGACCGGAGGTGGGAATAGAAGATGACATGCATGTGGAGTTCAAAACGAGATTTGGCCTGGATCAGGTTGTTAGAACGCGACTGTTGTGACTTTACGTCTCAACATCTTGTAGTGCAAAAAGTCCACATGTCCAATAGCAAGAGAAATCGTATGCTATTGAGAGAGTTATACGAACCGTTTGCGCCTGGACCAAGGTGTCACTCTGTTGTGAAGTACCAAAACTGAACCCCACTGGCTGGCCTATCTTAACGAATTCAAAACGACACCCGTCAGCTGCTGAAAAACTTCAGACGTATTGATCAAACATTGAAGTGGAAGGTATGGGCTGCTCTCAAAGCAGGCAAACGGTGTATGCCATGACATCTCAATAAGAAGGAGAACATGATGGCTGGACGAGTGAAACGAACTCAACATGTGGGTGGAAACTTGAAAGCGAATGACTGCCAACGCGAATGAAGACAGACGTTGAGGTCGAAGGGATGAAGAGATTGAATGTGGTAAGAAGTATAAGAAAGGCAAAGGGTCAAAAAGGGGATGATGAAGACCCCGGTCTTTCGTATCACTTTATTTACACAGGCAGGCGAGGACCGGTAGGCATCATGAGGATCGTAACAGATCAATGATGTTATAAACCTCGAAAGCGAAGCCGAGAGAGTGAGTAAAATGAATTACAGCTTTACTAGTGTGATCGACAAAGGAAGATGGCAAGGTGGTCAATCTAATGAACTATTAGGCGGATGGGCGCGGATGATGCGTAGGAGAGGAGAAGGGTAATTGAAAGTCGAAGGCTGGACTTGTGTCAGTAGATTGAAGAACGGAAGAATATCGTAAAATGGGACAAAAGCGGATAGAGATTGATGTATATGGTCTGGATATCGAATCAAACAGGATATAGGTAGAGTTCCTCATAGTCAAAGGTAACGTTTTACGAGGAAATACCATTCATAAGGAATTTCGAATGAAGCAGCAATTTGCGAATATCTCAATTTTGAGCTCAACCCTCAATCAAGACCAAATCTACATACACCTGACATGGTGGAGGACTTCATCAATCAGATTGATATATCGTTGTCTGACCATGGCCATCAATATCACTGTGTCACTCTAATCCATTAACGCACAAGACCCGGTCTATTTCTGCCATATGTCCCTCAATACGCTCTCAGTCCGTTCATGAAATGATGATCAAGAGATTTATACAGAATAAAACTTGCTGGGTACCTTCTCTCGTGAGTACCTTCAACCAAGTGAATCAGATAAGATTTGTACATAAGTCAGGTATCCACATGATCCTCACGGTGTGTGAGGACGAATATGAGATACGACCGAGCCGCCTCAATTCGAGTGTTTACAGGTGGAGATAGTCCGCGAGGAAACGAGATTGCCGACCCGTCAGTAACACGAATTCAAGCCTATTCAAGCCTACAACACACATTAAAGTACGCATGCACCAGGAAACTTAATGAACTCAAGAGATAATCAATCAAGCTGTCTGATTATTTGGATGACTGAAAGTTGACTCCAGTAAGCTAGGCCTCTAGATTTGCCCTGATGAAATCCGAGGAGCTTCAAACTTATGGTCATGGCTCGCTTGGATGACAATTTGTATCGGCATTCAACCATGTTGAGCTTGAATGGATAACCTCATGTGTTCGGAAATGTCCCCCCCGCGTCGCATCAATAAGGTTTCTCCTTGATGGCTGCTCGAAGTTAGAGTTATGTTTACATTGGGTAACCCCATTCACAGTACCAAAAACAAGACCAAAAGATCAATTCTCCTTTTCAACAGATTTGCTATGGGTCCTCAGGATGCACCGAAGTAAAATTGAGAAACTCATTGAAATGGAATAGAAGCTCATATCCGTATGCTCCGGCTGCACTCCAGTTTCATTATCAATGATCGATTTGTTCTTCTTTTGTTTCAGACGGCAGTCTCCTCCGTACCACCAGTGCACATTCCAGTCTTATGCTTCGGAGATCGTGGTCTGGATGGCGTTGAGATTCTTTGGTGATCCGAATATTGGAAAGCGACTAAAGATTTGAGCTCCTTCCGTCTTTTGTCAACCAGCGTATCTACATATATGAGATCAGATTTTAGAAACAGTGCAGACAAGAACTGGGATTGAAGCAACTTGCAATTACATTCACCTCAGAGCTTTCTCTACCCGGGGTCTACACCAATTCATTCCTGTGGCTTGACTTTGCAATCAACCATGATCCTCCTCTTCTGCTGCAAACTTGACAAAGTCCCTCGCCAAAGGCCCGAGGCTGAAGCGAGGGCCTCGGGCCTTGGGCGAGGGACATGTGGTTGCAAATGTCAGAACTGCAATACTCCCCATATTCTCTAGCAATAGATAGAGCTCATAGACATCAAGGATTCTTGTAAACAACTGCAATGATTCAATAGCCAGAAGCACCTGGATTTATTAAGCTGCTTGTATGTCCCAGCCGTATCAGGATCCGATCAGGACATACGCAACACACTAAGCTAACACGTCATGAACAACAAATCAACATCATATGTTATTTCCTCTGACCCTTTCATGAATACCTCACATACTTTATGATTGATCTTTTGCACTTTGATTTTACGATGAGATCGATGAATTGATTCCAGGGAACTCACACGTTTTGAAGCAGTACCAAACATATATCGCCCCAGATTTACTTGGTGTATCTCATCTGTTTGCAAGCTGAAGGAAGTATCATTATCCTTGACGCAGACTTCTTTTTCATCTTGATTCTCTACAATATTTGAAATTTCACCGTCTTCCCAAAAAGGCATTGCCCAGATTGATCAAGTTCAGCATGGTTCTGCTCTTGCTCATTTAAAAACTTCTCAGTAAAACGGTATACTTCAAAGAAGCCTGAAGTTACAAGAACACACAACAGAGCTTGTACCTCTGAAAATCTAACAACCCACTAACTCTCTTCTACATACTTTGAAAAGGTCATTGTTCTAATCAACACCTGCTCTTACCATATTTGAATTTTGACATGCGCAATTACTACTATTCATTCAAATCCACTGTAAGGGAAACATATTTGTAAGGGAAACATATTTCAAGACCCTGTTTCCTGCCATCAACAACAAAACTGCACCAAAGGGTAAGGATTTCACACACCAAGATGTTTCTGGTATTTGCCCAGTCTCAGACAAAAATAAGCAAACCCAAGGAAAGCTGATATATCTCGCTGGGACCACAATGAATGTCTATAACCTTTAGAAGCCAAGTAGATTACTTGGATGATATTCTCCTTCTTCTTGAGTGGTGTCATACTGACGAAGAATAATGTAACATCACAATGATCATTTATACCATTGGATGTGGCATTGGCATAAAGCTTAACTGTTTACTAATATATAGGTCACCCTCTAAACTCACAACATGGCACATTGCAATCTATGCAGTCAGAGATATACCCAGCTAAACTTGAAGCTAAATGTCTTACTTTTCTGTGTTTGTTGAGGTATATGGCCCTGTTCATGTATAAAGTGGATGACCACATCAAGATTACCACTTATGCTTCCATTGCCAAGGTGTATGATTTGATCTCTGAAATATTCTGACATGAGTTAACCACCAATGTCTCATTTGATCTCATTTTCATATGATTAAATCTTCTTGAGTTTGTCTTCTTCTTTCTTTCCTCATCTTTTGCAATAAATCACTGGTTATCAAATAGTCTGGATATTATCAGTCCTGATTTTTCTGATACACATCTGTCAAAATTTCACCTTGAACAAGACACTGTTCTTTGCTTCTGTAGTATTTAAATTTTTACAAGACATTTAACTTCACTTCTCTTATTTTGAACAAGTTAATCCTCTCATAGGTGTTGAGATTGTTCAACATCAAAGTCTTACACAAACCAAGTTTCCACAAAAAATACAATTTGATCTCTTATCTTTGTTTCTCTTTTGTACACAGTTGATCATATGTTGAAAGAAAGAACATCCCTTTTTTTATGGACAATGATCTCTAACGTGCCTATCTTCCCATTCTTTCCAAGTAAATTGTTCTCTCATAGGTGTTGTTGTTGTTGAAAGTTGTCTCTGGCTTCTGTGATCTATTCACTGGATCAAATACATTGTCACACCTTTCACCCATCAAAGATTATTCCAAACATGTAACCTTGCCACTTTTGAGTTCAGCTAAATATCCTAGTACTCTCCACGAGAATGTGTATTGCAGAAGTATCCCCAGTGTTTTGTGTGTCATTTTAGGACTAAAGGACTAAAATCTTACTTCACAGTTGGCATTCTGGATACAAGCTTCAGATATATGTCTGTTTGTTTAACGTTATTCCAAACACAGCTTTGCCTACAGATATCTTCAGACTGCTTCCATATGATCTGATAAAGCCCATTGAAATTACTGAACCTTTGAATTTCTTGTTGAAGATGAAGATGAGGGACACTATTCTGGCAGCAGAGTAGGGAAGTAACTTTCTGTCGTTCAAGTTGTGAAAATCCCTCCGGGCCATTTTGAGGCCTTTTGGTTTTGTTCATCATAGCAAGTGGTAGGTTGACCAGATAGGACATGAAGCATTGTGGAGCGGAAGAATCATGTGCGATGGATCTTGTCATCTAATCAGGAACATCAAATCTACTGTATCACAGTCAAACCAGAAAAGCTTGTCACGTATTCCCCGCCAATTTGCTCGGGTTTTGCGGGCAAAGTTGGTCAAGCTTTTCTGATTTGACTGTATACATACATAGATGGCTGGTTTCGTTTTTCCTGTCCATGTCTTCAAACTTAAAAATACATACATCGATGGATGCTCTACATAGCCTCTGGCCCACAAAGTGTTAAACGTATTGAAGTGTAAACTTGGCTCGGGTGTTGCAGGCTTTCAGTACATAGCTTTCGGTGGCAAGATCTGTACCTGATCGTCGGATGTGCGCCATCGTCGGAGCTCTTGTCAGCGAGTGACATCCAGCTTCCACGGCGGCAAGAGTTCCGAGCGAGGACCACGAAAGCAAAATCTGTCCAAATAAAGTGATCTTAATCACTCCATTACTTTCCCATCGGCCGGAGAGTACGGAGCGTGCGTTGCATATAAATCACCGACTCCCAGTGAGTGTGGAGCTTCAAAAGTCTTCACTTCCATAGCATATCTCAACTGTTAGCTTGATTATTCGGTTCGTTCATTATCAGCATAAATCACTAGTTCGAATGGACAATCCAGTAGCCGAGGTAACACGTTTCTCTTCAGTCTACCAGAACAGATTTCAAGGAGCTGATTGCCTAGACTTACTGTAGATTGAAGATGTTGTGAGGTGTATCACTGAGCCCGCTGACGCAAATGTCATCGCGAAGAATGTTGAGAAGTCAGTATCTCATCGACTATTCTTTGCATTTGGAAACGGTCATACTGATTGTAAACTCTACTCTAGGTACTTCACTCGTGATGCTCAGATATTTCACCCACTTTTCAATCAACCGTATAGTAAGGAGCATGGATTGGAAGATTTAAAAGGAATTTACTCGATGCTGTCAGTTGATATCATAGCATCTAGATCTTGGTTGCAAAACTTTTTTCTGACTGATCAACTTCAACTTACCTTACGACCTTACGACACCAGTCGGTTTGGATCAAAGAGTTGCAGAATAGAGTTCAATTCAGTGATGTTCAACGAAGATATGACTCGAGGTTTCATTGGTCAGTCCCATTTTGCATCAAATACCTGACCACGTATATTGTTGTCAAGAACAGTTCACTAACTCTGCTCTACTTCTTTATTCAGATTTGTTTGAATACGGTGACATGCGGACATCATCCCCGGTTCATGCAGCACGATTCTTGGTGATAATTTATTTGAGGAAATGCGAGGATGGGAAATATCGAATTTACAGGTAAGAATAATTAATCTTTCATCTCCTTAACGAACATTCAATATTGAACATAAACATCTTTGAATATATTAGACAAGATGACAATTTCCCAAGTGATTTGACAATCTCAGGCTTTTCAAAAATGATTCCTGGGCTTACCACCTTGAATGACTGCTTGAAAGGTACTGCTGGATTTATAACCGCAAAGTTAGGTAGTTTTCTTTTAGCTCGAGGTTGGTTTGGTCCTTAAGCTAGTCATCACTGGATATCCTCTTGTCCCTCCTATTTTCATCCTGGAACCCTTTCTGGAAAGAACTCTGTAATTTTTGCAAACCTTGCATCTCGTAAATGTAAATACATTTCAACATTTTTGGAATTTCTCGGACCGCAACTCTAGTGTCTTGGTGCAAGCATCCCAAGACCAAAGTTGGTCTATGCCACTTGAATAAGGCTTCACCCCTTTTGAGAGAGTTGTTGAGAGGAGTCTGAAATCGTGAGAAATTGTATATTACAAAACCTGTGATCGATAGGGAAAGTTTGTGCAACTAGCACACTATATACGCAAAATGCAAACGGTACAATTTTGAAGTTTCCAAAGTTATACCTTGTCTCGCAAGCTCGCTCGCGCAGGGGGACTCGGAGGTCAGGAGTCATCTCAAACCAAGTCATAGTGGTACTATAGGGTACTATCAAGAGGCTCACAGAGTTCTCATCAACTGAGATATCGGCGAGCTTTCGGAATTGTATCAAAGAGTCCTCTTCCCATTAAACAGTTATGCTGGTCATGGTAAGTAATTGCAGAGAATCAGAAACAATCTGAACGTTCAAAACCTCAAACCAGTGGGGATGCTGTTTGTCAAAAAAATCTGTCAAAGATGACCACCTAAATCATGTAGTATGTTCTTCGATTTCTCTTTATAAAAAAATTCATTTCACCCGGGAAATACTCTTATAGGATTTCAGATCTCAAGACTTGTTTTTGATATTTCCATAATTATTTAAAAATAGTCTACACCTCACGCATTCATTTATTTCATCACTCTCATGTTTAAAGACAGGATGGTTAGCCAGAGATATGAGATTCACAAGACTTCGGTTGTCCGATATTCATATTTCCTGAGCAGACCAGAGTGTTTCAAGAAGAAGGAAAATCCACGAAGCAAATCATGATTATCATAATAGAAAGATGACTTTTATTTTTGAAGAGGACAGATCAGTGATAGATAAAAGATAAAAAGATAAGATGATCAAATTGGGTAACAAAAACCAAAAAAGATGCTAGTGAAAATCAATGTGATGGTTTGATGATGATCTGCTTTTACCAACCACATAGAGTACACAAAGGAAGAGAAGACTAATCAAAGATAAAACAAGAAATGACTGAAAGAAGAATAAAGATAGGGATCATGAAACCTTTTCAAGACGATGTAAGTCTGCCTATCTGTTTTTTTGCTGTTGTTGCTGTTGCTGCTTTACAATCGAACCAAGCCCAATCATAACCACAGAGTCAACATTCTCACAATATCTTCAAACACATGGGGCTTAGAGATCAACTTACCAGTAATGCTAACAACTGTTGAACGGCGACTTGAGGAGAAGGATTTACAGGTGCATCTGGTTGTCCGGTTCCGTCAGTACCAGGAGCGGTCGGCGCTCGTGTAGTGACTGGAGCGGTGGCAGGGTACGCCGTACTTGCTGACATAGCTCTTGGGCCGGTGGGTATCTCATTCGGTGCAGGAGCCGCAGATGAATTTGTTGGTGCTCCATAGAGCGATCTATCGATCGGTAATTGGAAGGCGTTGGAGGGTGGATATGCTGCGGCCGAGTCCTGACCAGGAAGGATCGCTTTGTTGGATGTATCAGGTAATACCGTGTTCGAAGTAGCAGCAGCTGATGCTTGTCCTAAGAGCGCCAAGATCGCGGGTGTCAATTGGCTAGCTCCAGGGGCCGAGGCCAGGGAGGCGGAAGCAATGGCCGGAGACTGAGCGCCATTTGAAAGATGAGCCTGATCTGCTATAGATGCAAATGTCAGACTTAGTATAATGACGATGCGCACAGGCAAGTTTGAAGCTCTTTACCTGTGATGTGATTGACCAGGTTTGGGACTTGACCGTAAGGAGAGTTTACGGGAATTTGACTCGCTGGAGTGCTTAAACCTAATAGGGTGTTCGAGGTCGATCGGTACAAATTTTCAGGAATCAAGGGTTGTGTAGGATACGTTGACGCATAACTATTAGATGCGGCTGGGTTGCTCAAAGTATTATATAGGGACTGTGTGCCGGGATTGGACATTGGCGCGCTTGACGGGTTGGGTTGTGAGCCCGGATGGGCTTCTGATGCAGGCGCCACTGGCAAGCCGCCTACCTTAGTTAAAGAAGCGAGCAGCTGCAATATGGATGATGTTTGATCATGAATTCCTGCGAGATAAGTGTCGACATCCTCATGAAGAAACGTACATCTTGGACCTTTTGTGCTTGATTGAGACGGCTTTCTCCGCTCTCACCAGATAGATTTGGGAGAATAGGCAGGCCATTTCCCATACCTTGGTGGCTAGGGATGCTTGGATTGGCAAAAGACATCTGGGAAGGGTCTTGGTTCATATGGCCGAATGAGCTAACACCGCCATTGAAGGAGTTGATGGCATTGGAGCCTGATGGCCCTTGCATCCTCGAGGCATTGTTATAATCACTTCCATAAGCCGTCGACAAAGGATGTCCAGGATTCACCTGTCCCATATCTACAATTGAATCAAGACACATCAGAACACATGAGCGCATCAGTGACATACTACGTAACCTGTCTTACCGAGATGGGAGCTGTTATCGTAACTGCTGTCACCATATCTGTAACCTCCGCCTCCATGACTACCGTGTGAAGGAGGACCACGTCCGTAATCAGCAGCTCCATTCCTGCCGTTATATCCATATTCTTGGTCGTGATGTGCACCACCACCCGAATGTCCATCGCCTCGGAAATCTCCTCCCCTCATGTCCCTAGGCCTGTCAGAAGCGCAGTAGCTCGTCAGAACACAAGTCTTATGTTGGAGAGACAACGAAAGAAGCTTCTTACAATCGAGTTTTGGGTACCATCCCAGTGTCCCAAGAAAACTTGAGATCGAGCTTTCCTCCGAGATATTGAGACCCGACCAAATCATCATGGGCCGCTTCACAAGCTCGACTATCCCAGAACTCTACAAATCGTTGACTGCGGTCCGGTAGTAATTCCAAGCAAGTTGTCAGTGAGAGAGACATGGTCGGGAAGCTAGCTGAGGTGGAATAGATAATGAAGAAAGGTAGTGCTGACTATGGAGAGTCCTTAAAATGTTTAATGCTTCTGATCTCGCCGTATACGCTGAACTTTTCGCTCAACTCCCCATCATCAATTGCGCGGTTGGCACCACTGATGGCGAGAAAAAGTGTAGCCTGGTTTTTGTCTCTGTCACATCTTCTCTCTAACTCGTTGTCTTTGGGTAAGGAGTAATGTACGTCGATCTGTATACACAAGTTCGAGAATAAGAACGAGAGATGAGCACCATGCGATGAGCCTTGCCACATTGTAGACGTCATGATGCTTGAACTCACTGGTCTCCCCGATACCTCGCTACCTTGTAATTGTTCTTTAGCCATAGTTGCAGCTCGAACATCATACTAATGAAGGGGAACCATATCCACATCAGTGCTCAAGTTGTTATTTGGACAGAATGAAGAATTGTGAAGACTTACATATGTAATGAATACCATCCCTCGATTGGCAATCAAGTCAAAGAAAGTCTTGATCTCTCCCATTTGATCGAATTTCTCCCGTACTTCCATTGGATTTGTCTCATACTTTGGGGATGCACACCAATGAGATCAGTCTTGATCAAAGGGGCATGGCAACATATTTCAGTCACAAATGTATGCTCACCTTGACATTTCGTACAAACAGCGTCCGACACGGTCTTTCTCGTTGAATGCGCTCGTCTATGGAAAGTTCACGCTCGTCTTCATATATGAAAGAGGTTTAGTCAATGAGTCAAATTATGTCTTAAACGCTTCAATGGCCAAATCTTGGATATATAGTGGCGAGGAAATATAGTTGCTTGCGCAGCGCAGTAAACTTGTCCCTGTGTCATCTGGAAACACAGCCCGTGGGGCACGAGTTTGTGAAAAGAATTCAAGGATGCCAACCCATATCACAGTCGGCAGTGTGTTGCTGGATGCTTTTCAAGGCTTTCGTCTGATTCAAAGTTTGATAGAGAGTGATAATGATATTTATCTTGCTTGATTACGGAGCTGATGAAGCTGAGAAGCTTCAACGGTGCTCTTCGAACACCAAATTCAAACCAACATAGATAAGAGAGGCCGAATTGTATGTGGCAAGTCTTGATCGGACTGTCAAAGTCTTGAAGGTGCAGATAGGTATGCAAAAGACAGACACCACTTCAATCAAAAGGTAGCCTGATCGCACCGGCAACTGGGCAATGTTTTCGTTACGGCGCACTCAATGGCTTCAAATAGGTTGGGCGGCTTCAATCTCAACCCGCAAATTTGAGGTCGCGTAATTCGCCGGCGTATTTGATACGCGATAGGTGTGCAATTCTAGATACCTGACAGTGACGCTGTTCGATGTGAGATTCATTCCGACTCAAGTTGTGAAGATTAAGAGCAACATGTGAAAGTATTGAAGGGGTACAGATGGAGGTTTCAAGAAACAAAGTGAAGAAAGTGACAATGATCTTTACAAAGATTAGCTCACCAACATCGCCTCTAGACATTTGACCTTTGATCTTGCCTCTTGAGCCTCTGCCCCTCCCTCCCTTGCCTCCCCGACCAGCAGTATACGTAGGAGCATCATGCTCAAATTGTCCATAATCACCATAACCTCGACCACTTGATGAATCATTCTCCCAGTTTTGTCCTGGACCGCCATGACCTCCTCGCCGACTGTGCCAAGCACCAGAGGATCCTGAGCCTGAGGCACCACGTGTAGGAAATCGACCGGAGGATCCGTTTCTACGATGACCACCACCACCACGCGGCTCGTCATAGCCTGCGTATGGATGATGACGACTCATTATTGAATTAAAGGTATTTGATGAGGCTTTGCGCTGATTGAATTTGCGTGATAGTGATGAGAACTTGACCACCTCCTAAAGTTTTGTCAATGATTTGAAGACCTTACAAGTGATCGGAATGAAAATGGAAGTAGGAACTTGAAGTAGCTCAATGCCTGCGTTTGTAGAAAAAAATGTTCGCAGTGTATATAAGGTGAGCGAGGTGGAACGACTTAGAGTTGATATAAACGAGGGCGGCTCGTGAGATCGGCAAAGGGCAAGCTTGAAGAGGTATAGCACCAGACAACGATGCACGATGTGATACAAAGTGATGTTCTTTCCAAGCGTGACTGATGTATCTGGATGTCAGAGACGCACAAGGAGTGCACTGGGCTTGAACTGCCTTGGATCTTTGAAGGAAGTGACGGGTCAAGATACGACGATATGGCAATGGCAAACTTAGCTTGAGGCGTGAGGGAGGCTTTGATGTGCAAGAGCGGGAAGTGATAGAAGAGATGATTGATAATGTTATGTAAAATGAGTATGAGCAAGTCTTAATTTCTTCAGATTCGATCAGCAGGTGCTGGAGGCAGTTGAGAATGTGAAGTCGAGTTTCGAGAGGCGAGGAACGCAAGGATTCAAAAGCAACCTGCTACGAAAGGGGTTCGATTCAAAGTCGGAAGTAATCACAGGGGACGAAAGTCTTCACCGTCTGGGGAATTAGCTGAGTGAACTTATGAACTCTGGATAGGGCCACGCAATGTTCAAGCGGTTGGTGAATAACTTTGAGTTGATACCAAGTTCAACTGATGATAACTTGCGTAGTCAACGTGATGGCGATAAAAATAAAAAGTGTAAATGAAAAGGCAGCGAGACGAGGGGTCAATAGCAAAACGACCGATCTGAGAAATTTCAACTCCACATCCTCAAAACCACAAGTCCGAGTCACCCCGACTGCAATGTGCTGACCCGGTCCATACCCTAACCCCATTCAAATTTTACTCTTTGCATTCAAGTTTCAGCCCTCGATGTCTGCAATGTGCATCTTGATTCTCCATTCTTGGTGCTTGGATGTATGCTATCATTATGTATGCATATCGCGCCTAGCTCTGCTGAGCTATATCGGAACGTGCAGCGCCACTGTGAAGCTGCGTCCTTCACGCTTGACACTAGCGAGCGAATCCGGTGCCTTGATTGCTCAGAGCATCCGTAAGCTTAACAAAGCCCCTCAACGAGGCGAACGCGCAAGAGGGGCTTAGTTAAGCTTAGCCTAGAGTCGAGCAGAGCCTTGTGCTTTCCTTTGTGCATACCAAAAGGCACTGGTTATAAATTCAGACTTGTTCTTGAAAACCTAGGGTTAGTAGGGTGTACCTTTTTCAAAGAGATCCAAGTAATGTTTCCCTTGCATGTAGTTAAAATGTACCACCAAGTCTGACTCAAAGTGACTTTAGATCCACAGGGCCTACACCTCGAACACCACAACTATACTAGCTGATTACGATTTTTGGGTGATAGAAACTTGAGTTCAACTTTCAAAAGGCATTCGAGCGATAGAATCC
>KZ148522.1:0-11867 GCA_002157085.1 Melampsora occidentalis | reverse complement strand
CTCCTTTCGCCAACTACATACCCAGATGTATAAAGTTTCCTTGCAAGCCTCGGCTGTGGTTCTTAGTGGAACTTCTAAAAAGTTGCTTAATATCAGCTCTACCTATACCGGTGTCGTAATCATGATAAAGTCTCTTACCTCATGAGGAGTATCTGATTTCGTGGCAAACAGTTTAGCATGAAATCCAGCACATGGTCTTTTACAAACTTCATGGAGCGATGATCCTATTTACACTCCGAATGCACTTTAAATTTACTCGACGTTCACTTGCACTACTCTGACTCGTTCCGATTGCATATCGTTGACCAGTGCACTCCTAGCTCCCCCATATGATCAATCGGTAGAATCACGAGTGATTCCTACCCAGTGAAGGTTGAGCAAAGACATACTTTGACCATCACTGAATGGCGTCTCCCCGATGAGGCTTTCGCACCTTGATAGTTGACGAGTCTACGTTGTGTCTCGCTAGGATTTAACGTGAGTTGGTGACATCAGGTTCGCTTTAGGTGTTTGTTCATCGCCCTGAGAATCTTGCTCCGTCCGTAGCTTGTCCTCTTTGACTGCTCAAGACAGTCTTCCATTTCCTGAATTTCGAAAGCTGATAGGATGTCGTTCAAATACCTTTCTATCCTCCTAGTCGTGCAATGTGTTGCAGGTTTGATTTTACCATATCCTCAAGAGACGCATTTGGACTCTCAAAATTATTCAGCGTACCAGAAAGGCTATTCCAAACACGCGTTTGTGACCGCCAAAGGAGATGGACATCTTTATCTTGGCGACAGGTTGTTTGATTTCCGAGGTTTCAAGTAAGTCTGTTCAATGTTCCTAGTTTTCCCATTTATGATGAACGGTCACTCAAGCTATGTTTCTCGATTTGGATTCACTTTCGAATAGCGCACCAACCTTACTCGAAGGTATGTCCATTAGCTAATCATGAAACTCAGGAAGACTATGAAGTGTAAGAGTCCTCCAGCCCGGTGCTTTACAAGTACCCCTCACTCACTACCACTCACATCCCTTCTGTAGGGGGAGACTGGCAAGCTCGCGATCTACTTGAGACTATCAGCGGTTTTGGAACATCTGCCACGAGGACTTATCCACTTAGGATTGCCAATACCCAGTTTGGAGGACATATTCCACCATCATCGGGGCAGGTCATTGGCTGGGATCAAGCTAGAGACGGTTCGTGAAGTGTTCCGATGTTCACACTCCCGGATATGAAGCTAAAGTACTTTTCGAGACCACTTTTTTGAAGTACAGATTGGATTTATAATGAAACCAAGTGGGAACAAATCGATCGTGTGTATGTCATCTCATCTCCGTAGCTCTCAGACTGGTGCTTTTGGATCAGAGAGTTTGGAGGTCTAAAGATTGGCTGTCCGGCTGGTGCGCAGGTTAGAGATGTCGTATCGTCATGGAGTCAAGTTGATTATTCCAATTATCAATCAAGTAAGTCGTCACTCACGGGTTTTGGACACTCTGTTTCCTGACTCGCATTATGTATCTCCCGCATTTTTTAGGACTATGGTTCATCTTCGTCAAACTACATTGGCAACTTCAATGACGTAGGTTCTCTTTGATCAAGAATACGGCACTGGGGACGAATTCTCAGCTTTCTTGACCTGTTCAGCTGATACGACATAGATATAACATAAGCGACTATGACACCGCTCGTAATTCAGTCGACTGGTTCACAGACCCAGAGATGTTACGGGTTTACAAAAAGCTTCTTTCCAAGTTCTTGAACCGGATCAACACAGTCAATCATATTCGCTACGGTAGTGATAACACTATTCTTGCCATTGAGACAGGGAACGAGATGAACTGGAGATCACAGAATCTCACTAGCTGTACGCTGAATTCCTATTTATGAGTTTTTCAAAAGTCATCCTTGTCAAGCATCCATTCATTGATTTCTCGTTTACAGTCAGGCGACCCCCTCCTGCTAACGTGAGTCGACTCCATGAAAACAAAATCATGTTCTGATCTATTGATGGGAATACTAAATAATGACTCGTTTTGATAGTGGACATTATCAGTAGCGCGTCATATCAAATCACTGGCTCCTAAACTTCTCGTAATGGATGGTAGCTAGTTGAGTGGGCAAAAGCTCCCAACCATCTATCAGATTCAATTTTATTGACTGAATGTTTTGAATATCTTTCAGTTCCCGAAATATTGACCTTCCATGGGACGAAGAAGTACTAGAATCTTCACATGTTGACATACTTTCTTATCATCTATGTGAGTTAATTATATCCATTCCGTTGATGCATTGTATTGTCATTTTGTTTGATACTGACAGTAATGAGATATATGCACACAAATTTATCGCCCTAATCAAATAAACAAGATGGGGACGACAACATAGACCACTTCAATCAGTAAGCTTCATGGCAATCCTTCTTCCCGCTGCATAACTGACATGATTTCTTGCAAAGGTTGAATGAACAGGTTCGCCAGTATAACAAAACTCTTATTGTGGGCGAGCATGGGTTCTGTGAGGACATCTCTTGATTACCTTCAAAGAATCCAGCTACTGGACTTATATGCTTTATGTTAGACTCCGACTCTTCGCTCTATAACAAAGCACACGATCTTTATAAATGCGCTGGAACTCTTATCTGGTCTTTGACAGCACATTCAGAGAAAGGAGGTTTCGTTACCCACTCCGAGGGTAACGCAATCTTTAGCTATCGTATGTCATCTTCTCATCTTTTCAGCAATGCGATCACAGGTCATCATCTTTCTCATCAAACAACTGACCAATTTTTTGCGGGGCAAACAGATATACCTGGATGGGCCATTCAAACAGCCAGCGACTTCGATACGCAAGAGCACGAGGTCGTTCACTCTACTTACCGAGCAAGGTCTGTATATGAAGCTTATTTTCATGACCTCTTAGACACACTTCCTTTGATCATCAGTAGTAAATTTGGTTGTTGTCCTTCATAGCTACATGACCCTAGGGTTCATTCCACCGCCGTTCCCGATACCGGGAAGGCCTCAACCTTTCTTTCGCCACAACGGTTCCCATGTTGGGATCTCATGGATGGGTTCAGCATGGGCTTATAGCTATCAAATCTTTGGTGTAAGTAAACATGAATAACCTAATCACACACCCAGTCAAATACTGATGTTCTTCATATTAGGCTCATGTACGAAACCTAGCTTTCAATCTTGTAGCCCAATCCGTCAACGATAACGTAGCAGCAGGAGACCTATTCTTACCTGTTGATCCTACCAAGCCAACCCAAGCAATTGTCGTGAAAAAACTCCCTGCTCAACCTCAAAGATCACACGCAGGTTGGAAAGATGATAAATGGAATCATAGATCTCCGCATAAATCTCCAACACCATTAGAAAACCTGAAAGAATTGACACCGCATTTAAATCGACGTTGGGCATTAGAAGGAGGTTGGTGGATGGTCAGAGGTATAAGTGTGGATGGAATCCCCGGTCCATTTTCAAAGCCTATCTTTATGACTCCATTTTCAGAATCTACTTCATAAGACTGTGATCACTGTCGAATCCACAAAGCTTAATTGCTCCACTATCTTGCGCGCCCTAATGTTCGTTAGTTCTATTTGGAAATTCTTGATCCCCTTTGTATCTTATCTATCTTCCATGGGCAGATTGCATTTATCATTCAGAATGACTACTCATTAATCGTATGGTAGTGGGAAGAGAAGCTCTGAGCTATTCATATCTCATCAATAAGAAGTAAAGTCTACGAGGAAGCTCATTCTATGATTGCAGAGCTACATCTTCAGTCTTCTGCTCACCTTGAAAACTGCTCATGCCTCTAAATGATTGAGCTCTCACAAACCTAACTACCTCCCTCTCGGTGAGCGGGCTTGCGAGAGAGGGACTTATGGCTTATACACAACTTTTAGCGTGTGAGGGAAAAAAGTTTGGCTGGGGACATTTTCATCCCTCTATATCTCCTCAGCCTGTTAATAAAAATCCTCTGGACCAAAGAAAAGTCCTGTCCGCCTGCTTATTCTACACACAGCCATGTAGCACACTTCTTATCTGACGCAATCATGGAAGAGTAAGGAGAGTATGGAGTTTGCAAAAATAATCACAATTCTTGAGAAAGCTGTCCAACGTGTCAAAACCTCACACCAGGCGCGCTGGGCTGAGACACAAAACCCCATCTTTCAGGCATGTTTTCTAGCCCTTTCTTAAATCCAAGAGAGAAATTTGAAAGATCCAACATGTGTGGGTTGTTCAGGGCTCGTCGAGAGGGACTTAGTTAGGTTACATAGGAGCTCTCATATCTCTCAACTTAGTCAGACCAATATAAGCTGCCCAGCTGCTAAACTTCTCAGTGAAGTATTTCAATCATGATGTCTGATGCTGTCTGATGCTGGAGACTTGAGCAAGGAGTTTCACACATTGTTATCAAAACATCTAGGGTACAAAAACCATGAAAAATGTCCCAAGCTTCTTTATCTCTCTTGTCCTCAACTTCATAATCCTTAATTCGCATCACACCTCTTCATGTCAATTCCAATCTCTGCCATGACTGCCAATCAACACGAGAAAAACAAACAATCTAAAACAAACAAATACATCCAGTGATGAATGCTCATTAAACAATCGATCCCACTCCTACCTCACAATGACATCCTCCCAAACGAAACAAAAAGTAAGAGAATAAACCAAAAAGACTATAAGCGCTAAGGAGAGATCATTTTTTTTTTCAAATATCAAGAATTTTTTTATTTATACACAGATTAAAGAACTTGGAAAGCTAAAAACATTGGTAAATCTAAAAAGAAAAGTATCATAACGAAATGTTTAAAACAAACTCTTCATTCATCTGCTGTTACTTTAGATTTCCTTTTCTTTGATTTCTTTTCACTTTTAGGTACTTCATCTGTCGCTGTTGTCATCTCTACATCTTCTGATTCGCTTTTTCTCTTTTTACTTTTAGTTTCAGATGCTGGTAATTCCTCAGTCGCACTTTTGGCTCTCTTTGCTGCTTTTTTGGCTTCCTTCTTTAACCGTTTGGCAGTCTATGATAAGATAAAATTAAAGGTTAGAAAAACATTCGATTCAGACGGAAAAGCTTAATCGAAACAAAGCTTACAGCTTCGGCGTCTTCATCATCAGCTGCCATGGAAACATCAGCAACTTCTTCTTTAACTTCGATTTCCTCAATCAAAGGTTTCTTCTTCTTATCCTTCTTACTTCTTTGAGGCACAAGTTCATCCTCAACCTTCATAGTTCCATCATTAGCAGCAGGGATCATGATATCATCTGCAGCAGGGTTATAACTACCGGCATTTGGCATTCGCAAGGAAGGAAGTTGTTGATATGATTGTGATGATTTTCGTACAGATTGAATTCCAATCGATTGCTCGAGTCTTCGTAGCCTTGATTCCAATTTGATTCTGGCTTCGATACCAATCAATGCGGCTTCTTCTGTTGATTTGGTGTCTGAATCTGCTAAAGCATCATGTCGAATTGAAAGTGCAGCTTTGGCGGCAGTCATACGAGCCATCTGGTGTTACAAATCAAATGCGATCAGGAAAAAAGCTTTACATGCATATGTAAATGGATCCAAAATCTTGACTACTCACCTTTCCTTTGAGTTTTCCGGGAGCACTACCAACCAAGCCCGAATGAAAGATCAAACCATATTTAGGTGTATCATGCTTGGTCTTCAAAGCCCTAAATAAAGCTTTCTCAGCTCCTAAGATCTGGATAGTAGAAGCGGGGGCTTTTGCAAGATTGATAAGACTACCACTGTGGGCAATCAACCGAGCCCCAACTAATTCACCCAAAATAGCTGTCAGATTGGGTGCAATAGCGGTCATTCGGTTTCTCAAATATTCGAAGAGTTCGGTACGATATTGCATGAGAGAAATGACTTGAGAAGCGAGTGATTGGATGTGTAAAAGATCGGTGTCTGAGATTTCGGTTCCCATGGAGATTGCTGCTGCTGCTTTTAGTGTACCTTCGAGTTCTTCAGGAAGAATTTCGGAAAAGTCGGTTTTATCATGATCTGTCCGAACACCTGGATATTGCGAACGTTGAAAATCCATGAGTAAGTCGTGTGGTCAGAGAACTGAAGGCCCAGTTAGAAAATCGAATCAAGACCGCTTACCCATCGCTTTAACAATCTTGGCATAGGCAAGATTGTCCGTGATGATCTTGGCCATCTCAGGGAAATGCCATCCATACCATTCCTTGACCCTCATAGCGTAGATGTTCACTTCCTTGTCCAAATCATCTAACAAGGCAATGGCCTGAACAATCATTGTGTCTACTTTATCGGTAGAATACTTCAATTTGAACCTGTGAGACAACAATCAGCCAGAAGCTCTGAAAATGATCGTCTGAGACGACTTACCGACTCAAAGAGTGACTAAGACCCAAGTTCATGGTGTTCAAATCACTTTCCTCTACATTATATTCACCCAGAAGTCCAGCCAATTGGGAACGGATTCCTCGAAAGAGATCGGTAGTAGTAGAATCTGAAATCACATTGAATCCAAGTTTTTTCGTGATAGCTCCACCTGAGAAAAATCGATAGATATCAGTCTACATTGAAAAAAGCCAATCAAATTAGGTGAGTTGACATACCTAGTTTAGGATCAACAACAGCTAATGTTTCTTGGCTGTTTTTGCCTTGTGAGATTTCCTCTGTCAAGAATTTTTTCAAACTATTGATATTTGGTGAAAAGAAAAACCAACACGCATCAGAAAATCATGACGGACTAGATGTCTCGGTGGAATGAAATGAGGAAAAAAACTTCACTTTTTTGAAATTTTTCCTTCACCAATAGCGCTCATGTCTTCAACAGCATCAGCTGTACTCTTAAATCGATGAATGCTCTGTAGCTTGACACTGAAAGATTGGATGCCATCGAGAAACGAGAAGTCCAATGTAGAAAAAGCGAATTGGCGTAGGGATCAGTAAAGGTGGTCTCTCAAAAAATGAGGGACCGTAATCCTTTGATCACATCACATCCCCAAGTTGTTGCTTCTTTGTCGAAAGGAAAAGACTGACAGATTAGAGGCACTGGCTGGAGTCTCGAATTTTTTGTATAGCTTATCATCGCTTAATAATCTACCGTTATCGGCTACTTTGAAAAGACAGAATCCTAATGACGACTCGAATAGAACCAACCTATTATTTTGAAAGTAAAGTTAAACATATCATGTTAGCTTAAGAACTTGATGATGCTTGTTGTAAAAATCTTGAACGTTGTGACTTTCGCCCCAGTCTTGCTAGAATAAGTCTGAAATTTTGTTTTTATCCGATTTGAATGTCATATTATTGTTGATTGAAGATATACTTACATGATTGATAGAGAGTGTTTTATTGATTGAAATAGTTGACTTCAAGAGGTTCGTCGAGTAGATGATTATTGGAAAGAAAGTCTTGCTGAGTTCCTTGAAAACTTCGATGGTGGGCTTGGGTTGAATTCAAAAAAAAAAAACTCACCAAACCTAACTGCTGTATGCATAGAGCCAGTTGTGGTTCATACAGCATATTGCCCTTCCTACTAGCATACAGTATCCTTATACATAAACACATACGCCTTCCTCAAAAGTCCAGCTGAATCATTTCGATCTGTCGAATGATGCTGTATGGAGAGGAGATACCATATTCAGTACTACATCATGATCAAAACCTCCTTCATGCTCTTTGCATCGGTCATTGTGTACGCAAAAATTTGTTGAAAGACAATAAAGAACTAGATCCATAACGGCCGATTCAAGACATTACGAGAGTCCGTTTTCTCGCTTTTCAAGCTCAAAGATTAGTTGCTCCTTGATCAACTGCTTGTAATACTTGTATGTAAGTGTCTCTGCTCATATAATTTGCGAGTGCCACCTGACCCTTACGGTAAGCAACACCACGATGAATGCAACTGGCTGTTGGGGATAATGATGTGCGCTGGCTGTTTGATTAATGAGTGAATGAGGAGTAAGTGAGGCACTGAGGTGTTGAATAAAGAGATTTCAAGTGGGCTCTGCTGTTGCAAGATCCATATGTGATCTTTGCCCATACCCAGTGGCTCTTGAACGGCCAGGTTGCATCGCAATAGGCTTAATTGAAGCTTGTCTATAGATGCTTTGTGAACTGCTTGAGTGCCTTGTAGTACACCAGGACTTTGACAAAGAGACTTAAAACAAATGGAGGATTTTGATATCTGCACTCATGAAGATCAAGGAAGAAAGTTGGATGGTATTGGGCTTCTTAATCATCAAATCTGATCAATTTACACACTTGTCTTTTAAAGCTAACTTCTATCACTCTATCTACTTTGGCCTGATAAATGTATTATCTTTGGGTTATGATCCCAAACCAAGGATAGCATTCCTCTCTATGGAAATAGTAAATGACAAGCAGTGGAAGTAGGGATCCACCATTGTCACTCAACCGTGCCAACATCAGACCAACATGAGACATGGAAAATCTGCAGGTCTCAACTTTTTCTGTGGGATAACTTTTGGCAACATAGTTTGATCCCCAATAAGAATGCTCAATAGAGATTGCTGTCTCGTGGACATTCTGATGTTATAAGTCAAAGAGATTTTGGAGTAATAGATCAAACAATCTTCTGAACTGCTATCCAATCTGGAGGTCGTGGAGAAGAGCTATTGAGTATTGAAGCATTTGTAGGATGCTACCGAGCAATCTGATCCAAGTCAGTACCTCATTGGGATGCTATTCGGGCCTGCCATCAGGTACAAGGCCTATATGAACAGCGTTGGGTTTGTGTAAATAATTTCTCTTGCAGAGAAACGGTGAAATCTTAAGTTCTCGAACGGAGTTCCTCTTTTTTTACTTGCGCTTCATCGACCGGTCACGCTACTGGTCATCACACAATTCTAGCAACATGCGGTCACAGGATGACACATTCGCTGAAACAAACACATCTGGCTCCTTCCTGCTTAACGCAAGCCCCACCAACCGCGCTCGTCCCCTCCGAGGGACGTCCCTGAGGTTTGGGGGGAGTTCGAGAGTATCTCCAATCCCAAAACTCTGATTCCGTAAGTTCTTGTGCCCCATCGTATTCGGGCTTTCCGATATGATTTGTTGCATGTTTCATTTCGACTTTTGACTCCGACTTCCTTTGCAACCCATGAGCCATCAGTCAAATTTACATCATATCAGCAATGTCCACGTTAAAGTCTCTGCCAAGGAACAAGAAACTTTTGTATGATACGACACCCAGTTTCAATATGTCGGACTTGTGTCGATCAGCCGCTTTTGGCCCCATGGCCTCCACTCTGAATTAAAACTTCGGCTCGTGAGCCGCAAAGCGTGTGAAACCCAGATTAACGCACGGAGAACAGATCGACGATCACCACTCAAGCCGCCGTCTGATCTACAGTACACCGGAGTTGCCATACCTCGTGCCAGGTTCAAGCCAAATTCAATGGTGAGTTTTAGATCATTGAAAAAAAACGATGCTGCTGACGTCAGAAGATGCGCTTGTTTCCAGATACATTTTTCTTTCTATCCCGCTCGCAGAATTGCGTCCATGATTTGCTAACGCCTACCATGCGGTGAGCAAACAGGGCAAGGCGGTACAATGCCTCGAAGTAGCCTGACTTTCCAATCCAATTCTGCTACGTCTCGTCAACTAGTTAACACCAAAAGTTTTCAATTTGAACAAGCGTGTAGAAAGGGTTTCAAAGTACTGGAGAGTCTCCATGAAGCTGTGTTTTGGCATTTTGACCGAATACGGATGTGCAGCAAAGTCAAAGATAGAATCATGATCTGGTTTTATGTATGTAAAATTGATGCTGATGAGGTCTTACTACCCGTGTGGAGTGATCTCGATGACTTCGTTGTCACGGGCAGATTGTGCGCATGCGGCTTGAAGTGACGTACATGTATACGTATATCCCGACCCGACCGTCGAATACAGCTATGCTGATATCATAGGGTGAGCTTTAGCGGAGTTATTGTTGCCTTTTTTTTGGATATGATCGCTGCTGAGTCCCGCGTGTTGTAGATATGCTCGTTTGCTGCTTCCCTCCCATGGTTTCATGCACAGAAGTCAAAGAAAGGACGAACTTCATGAGATCTTATTTGACCCATCACATAATTGTCTTTCTACAATTTTAGATATTTCCAATAGCCAAGATGGCCATAATATGCTTGTTGAAAGCATCACTTGTCTGGTGTTGCATCCTATCACTTAGTGTAGTATCTCATCCCATGTGGCGGTTTAGTGCCCAGAAGTCCGCTGTAGATACACTTCACTCTTCTGAATTACGAGAGTTGAATGTGGCTCAATCCATAGGAAGGAAATCATCGACGGACCAAACACTAGTCATACCCACAAGAACAAGGCGAAAGAGTTTTTTGAGCAGATGTACCTCGAATATGAGCTGTATCAATCCTAAGACCGTGTCCACGACACAAAGCAAGCTGAAGAGTCCGAGTAAATCGACTGATTCGCCCGTGAAGAATTGGTATCTATTGGACAGCCTGGTTTATTCGAGATCTACGACCACCAAGAAACCTGAAAAGGAAGAGGAAGTTACCGAGGACGAATGGTATCATCTGATCAAAGACCAAGAGACTTCCACTACACTCGGTATTGTATTCCCTATAATACTTGATTCCAAATCTGTTTAAATAAGAAACTGACATTCTCTTCGAAAATTTTCGGTATACCCTGCGTCGATGATGGGAATGGAATGTGACCAGAGGTTTTCACTCCGTGCCTTTTTAAACTTTCGGAAACTCTTTCAGTCGCAGAGATACCTGATAAGTTCAAAGCAGAGCTGAGTGCAGCTCTGGAGAAACGTTGGGTCAAAACCGAAACCAGTCAAATGGAGAAGTCTGTGATTGAGCTCATTTATGATATGGCAAAGAATAGAATTTATGGAATCCGCGAAGTGGTTAGAAAAAGTCTAGGAAGTATACGCGCCATTTTAGATAAATTTTCTATAACTTCGGATGAGGAAGCAAAGAAGGATTTGAAGATTATCCTCGAAATTTTTATGGGATTGTGGCACAATGTAGAAGATAATATGAATATAGAGCAGATGACTTCACGTGAGGGCGACCTTTCTTTGCTGACGCCATACTCGAAGTCTCTGAAGCTTACGCTTGATTTTTCCATTGATTGAAAGATGGAGGCTTGTTTGAGGAATGGAACACGGCAGGTCAAGTCATCGTGAATTGCTTCAAGCTTCTAACTTCATCATGTCTAGTACCCGGAGAATTCTGCAAGAGTGGAATCGAACATGAAATCTCGATATTAGAGAAAAGATTGGGAAACCCAGTGATCCTCCTATTCTTTTACAATCTCACCAAAGATCTGATGAAGAAGCCACAAGATTCAAGGCTAGAGTATTACAATTGGAAGCGCGATGAGTTTTTGAAAGAACTTCAGCGCGCGAGTAATATCAGATCAACTGCAGAGTCGGCGCTGAGGCGTACGTATGCACTACAAAAAGACTTGAGGAATATGCTCATGCATTTAGACGATGAAGACCGTGAGTCTGACATTCCGCTACCACCACATTGTCATATGTCTGCGACGGAAAGTGCTCCTTTCATTCTAATGATTGTATCTATTTTATATTCAGCAATATTCCCAGTAGGGATACACGCTCCCGTAGAATTCTTTGAAGAGGAAGATGAAGCGCCGGAGGTGCACGCAGATACTTTTCGTACCTTGCGATCCATCTCTATGCCAACCAATACTAGGAATTCTCCATCATCAACTTGAAAGTTTGTAAATGACTTTCCCATTTTTTCATCGATGATGAGCTTGGCAGTTTTCCCCATATGCTGCGGGTCAACCTACATAAAGTAAACCTTATAACACTGTGAAAATAATGTATTTTACTAATGTGAAAAATGATTGCATTTATTG
>MWRL01028311.1:0-17656 GCA_002157085.1 Melampsora occidentalis | reverse complement strand
CAAATATGTGCATGATGTAAGATTGAATTTGACATGTGAGGCTCAATTTCATTTTGTATCTTTTAGGATATCCATCTTTTATTGCTAAACACTTGTTTGTTGGTGGATTGGTTTTGGGTGCTTTTTGTCAATCTCATCACATGTTGTGTGTATTTCCTGTTGGAGTGAATCCTCTGTTTTGTTCTAACATGTCTCTCAAGGGCTCCAGTCAATTCAATATCTTCTTTGTATGGTGGTCACATAGTAGAGGGAGTTGTAGGGTCAAACACAGGTATTGTATAGTGCTGCAAGGTAGGCTCTGCCCAACTCTCTTCCCCTTTCTTTTGGTATTGAACATTAGGCTCTGAAATCGTATCTAGTGGTATCCTGTAAAGTTGTCTTGTTGACTATTGTGCTTGTCTTTGGAAAAATTGGGACTCAGGATTCAAAGCTCACGAGGACTTTGATGCTCTTGAAACCCAGAGTTGCATTGGCATTCAGGTTCTTTGTTGAGGGAATCCAATCTCTAGTTTCCGCTCAAAAGTCTATGAGCAGTCCATAGTATGTATCATCAAACCTCCAATACCACCCTCACAGCAGCCTCAATCATTCTCAAGGCGTTGCATATAAATCCCCAGTTGATGTAAATTTTCAAAGGTCATATTTACTTAGACCTTCTTCTGGCCTGAGTTCTGCAAGAGCAAGACAGAGAACTGCAACCATTTCCCCCAGATACCAGCAGACGGCCATCACATCCCTCTCGAGTAGTAGATGCGTCTTTTGTACGCACAAACAACGATCTGGATTCTGATCGTACAAATGAAATCGTCCCGATTGAGTTAGCTCACACAAAGTCTCTTCCCAACAAGCATGGGGCTTGCACCACGGGGGTCGGCGGAAACTCAGCGCGTGTGCACTGTGTGCGCATTTTTTGAGTATTTAAACCTATTATGTAGTATGGACCCACAACTTGACCGAGATGATAGGTTTGAGTTGTGTTAGTTGAAAACCAGATGGAAACCATTTAAAAGCCGATCAACCGATCACTGTTGGCCACGAAATGTCGAGACTCAAACTCCTTTCTTCTTCCTCACTGAGGTTCCATCTCAAGCCTCATCATCAAGCTCGTCCTTTCTCAACTTTTTCCACTTCTTTCACCTCTCCTTCACCTTCTGAGCTTTCACCCAAACCAACTCAAGCAGCCTCTTCTTCTAAGCCTACTTCCTCAACATCTGCACTCGATTTCAAACTTTCTAATCCTCGACGCAGACCGCCTCCACTACCTGTTATCGATCCACCCAGTTGGAGTGCTGAACAAGCAGTCACCAACATACTGTACGCTCTTCCTCTTCCTTTTGCTCCCACTTGTTTCTCATCACTTACCTCGACCCTTTCGCAGATACAACACACCGCCTCCCTCCGTTGAGCCCTTTAATCGCCATGTTCTCAATTGTCTTGTACAAAACGAGCCCGGTGTCCTGTCCCGTGTTTCAGGGATTCTCGCAGGACGAGGCTTCAACATAGAGTCTTTGGTCGTTTGTGCTACTGAAATCCGTGAATTGTCTCGGTCAGTTGGCATCTCTCCACTATGCGTCTCTATCATCGTGCTCACCCTGTCTAGCCCACTCGTAGGATGTGCATTGTGTTGAAGGGCCAAGAAGCCGTGATCGAACAAGCTCGCAGACAACTCGAAGATTTGGTGAGGCTCTAAACTTCATCTGCCCACTTCTCTTCTCTCGATACCGTCTTTCCCTGTCCGCTTTCTATGATGATAAACTTTTGAAATTAGATGACGAGTCTGATGGTCCATTACGGATTTATGAAGATTCCACAAATTGCTACCTTATCTACATTATCTGAACCTTTTGCTTATCTCCGTATTCTTCCGGCTCATGAACATCCTTCATCACAGAAACTGATAGTTTTGACTTCCGCTTCGTGTTAGGTTCCTGTATGGGCAGTGCTCGATTACACCCATAACAAGAAGATTGAACGTGAACTACTTCTGGTCAAAGTGTCCATACTGGGCCCAGAGTATTTTGAAGATCAGTTGCACGCAAAGACAAATCCGTCCAACCCTCAATCTTATACTCAAGCCACTTCTCCTCCCATTGCCTCTCGTCCATCTACTTCAGAGCCTCACAGCGACTTTGGGGAACTCACTCCCTCTGAGGCTCTGCGACAGAAACATTTGAATCTACAAGCGCTTACAAACCTTGCAGGTCATTTTGGTGGCAACGTTGTAGATGTGTCGCATGATTGCATTGTTGTTGAATTGAGTGCCAAAACCTCGAGGATCGACGCGTTCCTCAAATTGGTCAGGCCTTATGGCATTCTTGAAGCTGCCCGAACTGGTACCATGGTCATGCCTCGTGCCCCAATCCAATCTGATTGGCAAGGTCTGGCTGACAGTGATGAGGGCTATGAAAGTGAAGCTATTGATGCAGTAAGTTTTCTCAACCTTGTCGATTGTGAAATGAGATTGCTCAAATTCTTTCCTTTGCAGGGACTGTTGCCCCCGGGTTAATTCTTACGAGTCCTTGGGCTCCTAAAGTCCTTCCTCACTCGCTCTTGAAAACTTTCAATCTGTATCTAATTACCTTGTAAACTTTTATGCATGCGGCCTATTCAGACTTTAATGAATTTATCGTACAAAGCTGATATGGCCCCAAACCCGGAGTAGATGTTAGCCATGTGGGTCAGAGCAGTGAGAGCGTCCACAGCCGGCTTCATGAATTTGAACTCTCACTGTCACACTTCACATACACTGTGCCAATCTTTTGGCCCTGAAGTGTTCTCTTCATTTTTTGAATCTTTTTCAAAGATCTGCAATACATACATAGCTGATCTTCAACATCTCCAAACAACACAGACCATTCATGATTTAGTGGAAATACACCCTGATTGCAAACCATTTTTCACCATCAGACAATTCACTCCAACATTCCATGTCAGTACCCTCTGTGCCTCTATTACTGATTCTGTTGAAGCACAATTTGTCATGATTTTTACCTGATGGTTTTTTTGAGAACTTGAGAAGCTTGGGTGCATCCACAAGGGTTTTTAGATGAGTAGATCTTGGAATTGCACTATGGCACTACTAACTCTTATCTCAAAGAGGTCAGAGAGGTCTTTGAGCAATCCGAATAGATATGCCCCATGGCACAAGGCACACTTATCTTTAGTTTCCAAGGAGTACAAGCTTTTATTGATGGGCATGAATCACACAGATATACACCATGTATATATTTTTGTAGCACAACTGTGTACACACACCAATGATCTTTGAAAGACACCAGAAAGACCCTTCAAAGAGGTCTGCACAACAAGTGAGTCTGTCCCTTGTCAATTGGGATGTTGGCACTTAGTTGAACCAAGCTACCAAGAAAGGATCTCACAAATACCATTGTCAAATGCTCATTCACAAAGGGTGATCAACACCAATTTCAGTTGGGATCTAATCAAAATACTTTTAGGATTGTCTTGAGACACTCTGTGTGTGCACGTTGACGTGCCACAAGGATACCAACCTGGTGATACCCACAGGCTTCACAGAGGTTATGGCAGGAGCCCTGGTTTATCAGAGTTGAGCTTCAGAGTGAATTTTTGAGAAGTTAAGAGGTCAGTCAGCTAAATACATTGGAGCAAAAATCTTTAAGAAACAAAGTGTGAAAGTATCAAAAAAAGTCCTCTTATGGTGAAGAGCCTTGCACATTCAGTTGATCAAAATCTCCAAAAACACTGCAGTACAAGGCCTTACAAAGTAGACAGTCCCTAAAGACTATTGAAGAGTAGCCACATCTGTAAGGTCTTGTACAGGCTCTTGGTATGTCCTGACATGTACAGGTAGCCTCAGAAAGTTCATGTCACCCCCAGGGCCAGAAACATCACTACAGCATATGTAATAGACGCAGGACGTGAACTTTCTGATGCTACCTGTACAAGGCTGACTCAATTATTACGTTTTCTAAAAAGGTTGTCCACTCGAAGAAGTTTACTCGCTGCGCATTTGCCGCCGCAGCTACTGATGAATTGCGGGTTGTATTTGATGACTTTGACGGCTGTCAAACCTAGTCCGCGGATCCAAAAGTTAGTCGCTTGAAGTTCTGCTACAGACAACCCTCTTGGATTAATATTTCTCATGACCAAGAAGCTCAATTGTCTTTGTAGTTGACTTGGTTAAGCTTCCTGTGCCACGAGCCATGTTGCCTGTGTCATGTGTTCAAATCCTCCATCATTTTTTGTTTTTGCTCATGGTGAACATTGGTCATGATCAAGTTGCTGATGACAAACGTTTTACTCCTATCACAAAAACCAAACAAGATGCTCTCCAGGACTCATGATGCTCATTTGATGCTCATCTCATTTTCAATCCAATCTTGTTTGACAAGAGGCGCAAAAATAATCAAAAATAATTGATGCAGCGAGGCTCAATCCAGTGATTCACCAGTGATCACCCAACTATGTAGGTGTGGGCGCCTGCACCGTTTAATGGCGCAGCTAACAATTGGTTAACTTGCTTCAATGAGTTCATGCCTTATGGCAAAAACTCGCAAAGACATGAGCAAAAGAGAGGTTTTTGGATCCATGGACTAAGTTTGATAGCCGTCAGAGACTAATACAATTTGTGTTAGCTGACTTCGCAGCCAGCAATTCATGAGTGACTGCGGCGGCGAATGCGCAGCAAATAAACTTCTTTGAGTGGACAACCTTTTTAGAAAACGTAATAACACATGTGCTTGAACCAGAACTGAGTCCTCTATAGTCTAATCCTCATACACGTGACTGTTTCTTCACTTAGCAATCTAGATAGTTATCCAGATCACCCTTCAGGTCCTTTCTTGCATCTCAACACCAGTCCAGCCTCTAACAGCTCTTATCATCACATGCAGCCAGCAGAAATACACAACCCATGCCTGTTCTTTGGTTTGGGTTGATTCAACATCAGAGTACAAGCAAACTCAAACATAAAAACTGTGGACTTTTACCTAAATTCAGGTTCTACATTGTGCAGAGATTTTTTTTGTGATGCTCTACACCTGAGAATCTATTTTAAGAGTCTTATGATCTTGAACCCTCAAATAAGATGACTATTATGGATGCCCACAATTCAAATTTCCTCACTCCAATGAAAGGTACATAAGAAGCAATAACTCAACATATCCAAACTATAAAGTGTTTTGATAACTGAATAAAGCCATTTTTTTCATTGGGATTTTTTCCACCATCAAATTGTGATAGGACCCAATTGCCACAAAAAAACAACTATCCCTTTGGGGTCTGTTGTGTTTTTTCCCCTGGAAACTAAGGGGAAATAATCAGGTTGGAGAAATGATCACAGTTCCACATTACAACGCTCTTTCACAAACAAACTCCTTTGGAACTATTTGAAAACAGTGTCATGTAGAGTGTGATCCTGATCAGAAACTACAGAAAAGGCTTCTCTTGTACAAGCAATCTTGAGTGGAAAGTACCAGATCTCAAGTAAAGAATCTTGACAAGCACATCCATTCTTGTATTCTTGAGAGTTTTAGTTCAGATTTAGAAACTTGAATGTCAATACACCAAGTGTACTTATGTATGCCACAAGTTTAAGATACATCTCTTGTTCCAACTCAAGGCCTTCCAAGATCTTACAAATGACCAAGTATCTTCTAGAAATAAAAGATGCAATAATGAGGAACTTGCTTTCAGGAGAGTGACTTCTTTTGACAACCCTGGGCCTCAAGAAATATTCTAAAAAACTTAAAGATCAAGAAGAAGTTTTGTCCGCTTTTGATCATTGAGATGATCAATCATTCTCTTTGACATCAATCAAAAAAGGTTAATATCAATAAATTTATGGTTATTTTTCCAGAAAGCATGCTTGTTAAAATACATGTACAGTAACGTAGATGATCTCGACAACTTTGTAGGCTTTGTTCTATGATGTGATCTAAAGTCTAAATTTCTTCCAACCAACTTGAACAAAAAAAGTCAAGGGTTAGAAAAGAAAAGAAAATATGCTTAGATTAAAATCACATTTTTTCTCTAAGAAAGAACAAAAAACAAAGTATAGTTGGACCATAGTAAATGGTAGTGCAGATGGATATTCATATGACTTGAGTGAAGTGAAGCACTCTATCTGATTGATCAAATTCAGAAGACTTCTCACTACCTTGTCAGCTTAAAATCTTATGGCCAGTCAAAGAGTGGGTCAATTTGGATATTTTTTCTCATTTGGCTTTACATACTTCAAGTTCAGTTTTTACCCTACATATCATAATCCTTTGGACCAAAGAGAGTTCCTGTGTACCTGTTTACCCTTCATACATTCATGTATCTAGATTCATGTTTGATGCAATGATTGCAGAGCAGAAGGCTGAAGATTTTCAAAAATTCCAAAATCTCTGAGAAAGTTGTCCAACCTGTCAAGAGCTCACACTAAGTAGACTGGAATGTTACACATAAACACATTTTTCAATGTAGTGCTTTCCTGAAACCAAGAGACAAATTGCAAAGGTCCAGTCTGTGTAGCTACACAAAATATGATATTTTCTTGGCAGAAAATATAAGTATTGATACACAAAATCATTGAGCAGTCAGGACAAGCCTGGCTTGCAGGCTGATAGCATGGCGTAAGTAAGAAACCACTAGGCTCGGTAGCTCTAGTGGTATTAGCATTCTTGTTTTGGGCAAAAATGATAGCTAAATTTGTAGTTACAAAACCGGTGCCTCTCAGTGTTACAGGGAAAAAAATTGTCTTTTGTCAAAAAGATAAAAGAATAAAACAGCTTGTGGCGTGAAAGAGCATCTAGAAAATATAACCTAATCTCTGAAAAGAGTGTAATGAAAGGGAGATAAGTGAAAATTGATGAGCAAAAAAAAATTGAATGAATAAGTGATTGGCTCCTTATGTGGTTGATATGTTTCAATGCTTGATCAATCAATCCAATTTCAAAGCAAGATTGAAAAAAGATGAGAGATCTACAAATCTAATCAGGAACGTCACTCAAAATCAAATCTTATAGTCAAATCAAAGACACCTCCAAGATACATAAATCATGAAACCAAGGCTTCAGAAGCTCACTAAGATAAACCCTTGAAACTTGTTTCCTTATAAGAAACGGCTTGATCTTATCCTTGCTGAAATTACATTTTTGTCTTCAAGACTATCAAATCTAGTTGATGAATTTAAAATCAATGAGTGCAAGACTAATTTATTGAAAAAACTGTTGAATGTGAAAAAATGGAACAGGTGCAGAACATTCACCTTTATTTGATCCAATCATTCATCTTGCTAAAGATTGTATATCAGGATCTCAGTTTTCTTCATTCATAGAGTTGAGAAACCAATTGAAGTGAATCTCACAGACTGTGGTGCATATTGAACTTTAGTACAAGCGGCTAAAGCTCTTGAGTTCTTTTAGTATGATTCCAAACATCTTTTGAGCACTTACAACTACAAAGTATTCCACCAAACCAACAAACAAATCTGAATTCCAAAGGTGATTTATCAAGAGGATGTGCAGTTTTGACTCACAAGCTGTTATACCAAGTAGCACTAATAGCTCATCACCTGTACCATCATCATACCTACAAACCTGATGTTTTCCCTCAGGAACCCTCAAAGCTTGTAAGGCTGTCATTTCAGGAGGATTAAGTTTATACAGCGCAGCATCTATATACCTATACTCAAACCCCTTGATCATCAGTACCAATACACCACGAACCCCCTTTTCGTGGAGTAACCGCGCTGAGGGGGTGGGTATTATACTCGGTTGATTACTGGTTGCAGTCCGGTCAAGTACCCGCTTCGTTCCAGTGTGAACTTCGATTCTTGTGTCGCGGTTGGTTCACTACTGCTCATGCGGTTGTTCCTCCGCGCGTATAATCACCGTCCAGCCACCAAGGCAAAAAACCACCGTTCCCGCTGGTTTCATTATCAGTGGATGAAAAACCATCAAACCACCGTTTGTAATCAGAAGCTAACTGGTCCAAAATTATCATTGCTCGTCAAACAACGGAGGAGTCGGACACGCCGGTCTTGTTTTTCGTCTTCCGTTTCGTTCAAAAGACACATGCAAGACCCAACAAGGATTCAAGGAGTGTTGAAAAATCGACCACAGCCTGAACGCGGCGCGCATGTCACGCACACAAATTCCTGGAAACGTCATGCAGGATGTAACGGGGGCCCTGATTAGAAATTTTCAACTCAAGAAATTGAACGTCCTCAAATTTAATCATCTCAAATCCACAAACCCCATCAAATCGACCGACTCAAGACAACACTGTTTTCAACGCTCATCAAAACAATACAACGACTTTCAAGCCTCAAGTTCATCATGATCAATCAATTGGAGCTTTGTTCAATCACGCACTTGAATGACCCACAGCCGACTCAATCAACCTCTTCCACCACCACCTCTTTTCTTTCATCTCCAATCTCAATCTCACAAATTTTCCATTTTACTTCAATCAGAGTTTGTTCAATCACGGTAAGTCCTTTCTCTTGGCTTCTCCACTATCCTCTTGATCGTTTAATAAGTAACTTTATATCTTCTTACTCTCCACTATCTGATAGCTTTACTCGTTCAGAAATCGATTGTAGGGTACTTTGTCATTGTGTAAGTAAGTTTCTTATTGATCTCTTGTTTGTCTGTTCTTCTTGATGACTCATTTGATTCATATTAATGTGATCTTCTTTGATTTTAATTCCTCTCTTTGTGTTTAGGTACTGTAGACACTTTTTACAACTTGGGTATACGTCGAACGATTTCAACTATGACCCGGCGATAGAACGAAACATGGTAAGCTTTGTATGAGATCTGTCTGACAGTCTTGCTTCAAGAAGGATATGACTAGGAAAGACTGATAATTAGATTCATCTTTTTCAATCTGCCAAAGTAGTCTGATGACAGTACAATTTTTCAGTTAAATTCCTATTGATACGACATCATCCTCATCCTCATTTGCATAGGCCAAGGGTGGCGAAGACCAGTTTATCGCCTGCATTGTTGCCTTACTTGCTGATTGCCAGTAGGTTAGAGAGCTTCGCGACGAAGTCTCCCACAGGTTGAGCGATCTCGAAAGCGCAAGAGCTTTGCCTTGGTCAGATGCCTTTGCTTGGAAGGCCAGTAAGGAACTAAGTGTCAGTTTATTTACATTATGATCAATTTCAACCTCAAAGATTACCAATTGATTTATTGTTACACTTAGGGAGTTATTCGCATGCTGGCGTGTCAGAGCATCCTCGCATGCAATGTGCAAGCCTACACCGCACCCGAAGACCGGCACAGTGATCATAGCTCCCAGTCTCGCCAATATTGTTACATGTAAGCCTTGTTGCCTCGATTGTTGTGATCAACAGCTGACTGTTGAATCCTTCTTTAGCTTTTTCTTGTTGGCATCGCAGGATAATGACGACCAAATCGATGGCAAAAAGATTTTCACACAGCTCAAGGAAAACAACAACGACTTTGTATTGCCCCCGGAAAGTCGCAACCAAGATACTATTCAAGAGTTGAACCAGACTTGGCTGTATTGTATCTGTTCTGTTGTACTCTTTTATCTTATTTCATTCTTTCATCCATCTATCTTTGAAGTCTGCTTGCTTGCTTATGTATCTCTTAGTGTGTTTATTCATCTCTATCTGTTTGGTAACTCAGTGAATGCCTTGGTCTCTATTTTGTTTGTCTTGTCTGTTAGTAATCATTTGATGTGTCAGGAAGACGTTGTGTAGTGCAATACATTTTATCTTTTTGGTGATATAAACAAATGCGAAGCAATACAAACCATAGGGAGCACGTGAGGTGATTCTCAATCCAGCACGTAATTAAAGCAGATGTTCATGGCGATATCAACCATTTGGAAACAGGGTGGATAACCGTGAGAACACTGTGAGACCTATCAGTTGCTGAGTGAGTTGGTAATTTCACCGTTTGAGATCAATAATATAACCACTACGTTCACCGTGAAATTCGGAGCGGATGAGATGCGGTGAAGACGCGAACGTTTTATACACGTTCCTCACCAGCCAAATTTCGCGGTGGCTCAACGGGGCCAGTTCACAGTTCGTCAACCGTGCCGCAGGGTTCGTGGTGTAGTACAATTTTGCCGGCATTTGCTCGGCTCAATTGCTGGACGACGAAGCGCTCAACGTAAGGATAACGATAACCTTCGGAGAGCCACCAAAGATCAACAACATTGCCGATACTACTTTTGAATCAGCATGGTGGTAAATCGACACTGAACCATCATATTTCACCTTGCTCTGACCAAACTATGGATTTGGGGAAGTTTATGAGTGCTCTTTGGTCATGTCAAAGAAAGGATCTTATTCGTATAACCAACCGTGAATGCCTTCGAGTTCCACAGGAATCCGAGAGGAAACCGGCGTAAGGACAGTTTACAGCCCAACGTGGTTCATGATGATTCATCAATCACCATTGAAAATTCTTGCAAAAAATCCCAAACAATTTATTTTCCTCTCCACAACTTCAGTCAAAACCAGAATCTACTTTTCCAGACACATCAAAGATCTCACAACAAGAACAAAAACAAAGGGCACACACGTACAGCAGAAATCATATATATATATATCTCTCAAAGCTCCTTGCAGATGGGAATTCAGAAGACAAACTCACTGCATAATTCTGAAGATACATGTTTGTCCATGCAGAAGTTAAACATGATGTTTCTCACCTGACCTAGCAAAATATCATTGAACCCATGAGTGGGTCACAATTCAAATGCATTCAATCTTTGGTACCTATGAGGGCATTCAAAAAGGCAAAGTTCTGTATGTTCAGTTTGATATTTGAGCAAAGGTGATCAAGCCAAAGTTTGGGCTAGGTGTGTACAAAGCTCAACTTAAGGTGAAATCAATTGATAAATCAGTTCAAAACTGCTGCCTGAAATGAGCTTGACAACCAAGGGCATTGAGGGCAGCAAGAGCGGGTACTGAATTGAGTGAAGTTTTACGTGGGCTTAGGGCAAGTCAGTATGCTCCTCAAATGGTTGATTGATGTGATGGGCGAATTGCTTTTGACCGAAGCCGCTAGCAAGCATATCAAAAAGTTCAATGGTAAGGGGTCAGGGCCTGACTGAAGTTTCCTCCAGGTCAAGATTGGCACTTCATGGGGCCATGGAAAAAACGTCTTTTGCATTTACATGCACCACTACCAAAGAGAATTGCGCCCGTTCCGTTGAATGAGGTTGCGGAAGTAGGTTGATCTTGTTTGGGTACACATTCAAGAAATTTGAGCATTGAGGCTACACGGGGTATCAACCTCAAGCGGGTACATACTACTCCACACAAATACAAACGCAGACTTATATACTGACGGATGAATAGAGACATGAGACAGGCGATGGTAATTGAACCCCCGACATTGTATCTGCCTCATGAAGCAGGTTGAAATTGAGGAAAAGAGACAGAGAGATAAATTTAGAAAAGTCGCAATAGACGGGATGTGAGGTGGTACAGATGACCATGAGCCTAGAACGGATCACGGAGCGCAAGGCTAACACCATACGTTCATATAAAAACGTTCACATCCAGTATTCGGGAACCGGGTTGGTAGCACGCGCCTTCTGTAAGACGGCGTTCACAGAGGGAAGGATGGTTCAGCAAAATATCGGCGTTATGTCAAGGAAGGCATATAGACTGACTTGGTAAACGGATTCGAAGCCTGCTTTGTATTGCGCAGCACGGTTTCGATATTCAGTCAAGGCGCGGTCAACGTCAACTGAAGTAGGCGTGCTACTGGTGCCTTGGTGAACGTCAACTACACTCAAGAATTGTTTGATGCGAGTACAAACTAGAAGTGGCCAGGACGTCAGATTGTGGGATGATGATCGAAATAAAGATGTAAGGAAAGTGGTGATTGCAATGAGCACTTACTGTGATGAGCATAGTACGCGGGGGTGGCAATTGAAACAGATCTGGTGGCTCGCGAATATAGGTAGCATCTGTAGGAGATAGTCTTTAGCAAGTAAATATGTGCAGAGGAGATACCGACTTACAAATGATAGGTCAACTGAAAATCGCAAGCGTATAGCAACATGATCAGCGAGGTGTCATAGATATACGAGGGAAAGCGGTGCAGGATAAAATGAGACGGAGTGAAAATGACAAACCGTTTGAAGAGCATCCGCAGTGTGTTTTCCGTCATCTATCAAGACGGTGTAGTGCGCGGAACGGGACGTGCCCAATAGCCCAGCATGACTTAGCCCATACCAATCAAAGTCGAAAGGATGGACTACACCCTAAAATGATGGACCAAGTGTCAATGGCATTTACAAAGAAAGATGATGGTGAAAAGTCATACCGTGTCAACGACGATACCTGGCAAAAGGTTACCGTTTCGATCACCATCTTTGTGGGGGTTGTGGGGGCCAAATTTGAAATGATGACGTTTTCCGCACACAATGAAAGTGAGGGTGATTGGTCCACCAGGCGCTTTCTGATTATGCGGTATGATCAGCGACGTTTGTACGGTGGTAGTTGACTTCAATGTAAGACACTTTGGCTGACCTTGAATTTCGAGTTCGCTGAAACTTGTTCGATGGCCTTGCGGAGGAGTGGGACTTCCTTAGCAAGGACTTGAGGGAACTGTCCTTCGCTCACTCCATCACGGTAGAAGACGATACGCTTGGGAAGTACAGCGTTACGGTCATGATACTTCTGTAACAGTGTCTGCATACCATGCAAAATCGATACCGAGCGGATCATGTCAAGACCAGGATAGCGATAAAAAGAAGAAAGGCTAGATGAGGCTGCACTGACATGGGCCAAGGTGTCCAGTTCACCGATGATCTCCTGTCGTCCGGGCTGGACCGAGAATTCAGCTGCATAACCCAATCCATGTTGATTGGTGGATGCTACAAGGCCGGCAATGGAAGGCTCCAGGGAATCGGCTCCGGGATGGGTAACATCCGCCCCTGTGGAGCAGTAAAGCAGATGAGATAGAGTCAGTATAGGGAAAGGGTTTGTTGAAGGTGAAACAGACAGACCCATGACCATGGTTGGAGGATTCATGAGGAAAGGAGCAGCGCTTCCAATAACGTGGTTCATTCCGCCCAACTTGGCGTTGCTGAAGACAAAAACCGTGAGTGAAGGGGTTTTCTTGAAACAAGCGAGACGAAAAGGAGACCAACATCTTCAAAGTTACATTGCTAAGGGAGTAGGGAATACGGAGGAAAGTTCGGGTCAGCGGAATACGGCAAAAAAGCAAACAACTTCCTTCAGCTCACGCATAGTACTGAGCATTACCTTTCCCAATAATCTTCTCGATGGCCATACATTGGCTGGGTACACCTTGAGCCGTGTCGCCGAAGATCTTGAGCTGATCAGTTGAACAACCACTCTTAGTCAGATCGACCACATGTCAAAGAAGATGAGCAACATGATTAGGATCATCATTACCTGTCTGTATTGCCACGCGTTTTTATCCCTGAGGTAACAAACGATCAACTGTGGCTTCTGCTTGAGCTTCGACATGATCCACTTTCCGACGTTGTCGTCTTTGCCGTCAGTATTGGGCACTGGAGAATCATTGGGAAGAGCGGGTAATACGGCTGCTGGGCCGCTCTCTACAGTAAGACCGGCGGCGATCATACTGCTTCTCAAGTCGGACAGAGATTTTTGGGCGGTAGCTTGATCAAACCGTCCACCTGCACCGAAAACTACGGCGACCCTGGAGACAGGAATGATATACGACTGGCTGTCAGCCAACCAGCGATATAGGAACTGACGTCAAGCCTAGAGTGCTGTTTCTCACCAGTTTTTGATGGGAGGTGCAGGGCTGAAAACCTAGATAGCGAAACCACCAGCCGGCCAAGGGAAAGTTGCGCGCCAGTTAGATTGACCGACATGAGGGTAAGAGAGGTGGGAGGGCTAACCCGTCTGTTGGCCATGTTCCATGTTCCATTATCGACACGCGTGGCTTCCTTTTTGCCAGATTTGCCCATATGGTTGACAGTAGGTGGTGGAAGGCGGCGGGCCTTGACAGTCATAGGGTGGGGATCAAATCTGAGTCCCCACTGAACGGGCCTATAAAGATAGAAGGCATCAGACAATATGCAGCACAGAAATGGTTCGGTGCAAAAATACTTACGTTACACTAGTTCTCAAATGTTTGGCGACTCCGTCTGATAACATCTGGGTTCGGTCATAAGGTTTGACTGTGAGCCACCTGATGGCATCAGCTAACTGGTCGGGTTCGAGTTTCTTAATGTACTTCTGCCCTGGGTCGACATTGCAGAGTTCGATGGGATACCAAGCCTTGGCAGATAGTTTAACGACTGGCAAATCCGGTGATCGCAAAGTCACTCCATAATGCTCTTGGAAGAAGTTCTGGACGGTGGTCGTTCTGGGAGGTTTTCCAGCTTCTTCGACAGTGAATTTGTGGGTTCTCGCAGTGAGAGGGCCGTACTCTTTGACCTTTGCTTTGAACTTAGTTCCATCACTGCGCTTGACAGTGACCCTTATGGAGCGGAGCGCACGAGTGAGCTGGGTGATCTGCCGGGGGCCAATTTTCCCGAGACCAGTAGTACTGGTACCGGCGATGTCGGCAGCAACATCAACCAAATTACCGGCCCGAATCATCGGTTGAGAAGACAAGTCAAAGTTCAAGATAGCACCGCCAGGCACCATCCGGATAGAGCTGTATGCCGAGAGGTGACAAGGGGATCAAAAACTGCACGAGCACACTTCATCACGAGAATCGGACTTTTCAACTCACGAGAAGTAGCCTCTCCACATCTCAATAGCCCCCTTCAGGTATTTAAGCTGAGGCCCCTCGCACTCAGGTTCTGGAAAGAATTTGTTCTTCGCGTTGGGGTGAAGCATCATCAAGTCATGATTGCACAAAACATTCAAAGCATTGCTACACACAAGAAAAGTATTAGAAAAGTTGCACATAGACGAAATCACTATAGAATCAAGCCTTACACTGCATTGTAGACGCCCTCGTCGGGAGTGGAGCCAACCTGACGATTGACATATTTGACCAAGTTGTCCAGTTTGATATCAGCCACTTTAGTAAGCTGCGTGCAAAATAAATACAAGTTAGTCTGATTGAGAATCAACTGATAACGTTGCGCGTAAGATCTGCTCACCATGACGGTGAATTTCCGAGAATTTTTGCCAGTGGTCATGTCAACTGAGAACTGTATGAGAAATGATTGATGGTCATGATCAGCGGTCAATTAGACGCTTAGAAGACAATGCAACTGACCGATTGACAGTCACCTGGCCAGTTGAACCTTTCAGGTGAGTACAAGTTTTTGCGGCCATCATAAACCACGGCAGCCTTTCCAAACGCTCGCAAGTTATCTCTCATGAACGTGAACAGTTCGCGGCCGAATTTCGGAGGGACATCTCCGAGGGTACCACCTTTTCCAATCACACCATCGACAGCTACCTATGTGAGATAATTTGAAAGTGATTATAGGATAAGTAGGTCGTCAAAGATCCTATTAGACTGCGGGTAAAGCGAAGGGTAGATACTTACATCATAATGGTGTATGATCTTGCTAGGAAGAGTGACTTTGTAGGCGTTGACGGTGACAGTGACGGGTTGACCAGCACTGTAGGAGGACGCGAGGTGAAAGGCAAATCGGGTAGGGACGTGAGTCAGCAAAGGAGTATGAGACAAATTTGTGTAGAAAGCTAACCTGCCAGGAGCCGATGGACGAACGATCAAGCTTTCGGTCATAATGTGATATGTACCACTGATGTTCTTTGATAGATGATGATGATGAGAACTAATGAGTTAAAAGTAGAAGTAGAAGGGTTGAACTTTGGGGAAAAGAAGTACTGATGAAGTTGAATGGGATGCGATTAGAATTGGAATTCTAAAACCGGTTTCAAGTAGAGGAGAGAAGATGGGAAACAGAAGGTTTGTCGTTCAAGTGAATTTATAGTATCGTATATCAATAATCAGCTACTGTAAGTTGTATGTATGCTATCAATCAAATATGTATGTAACACTTGCCTTTTCCAACAATCAATCAGATTATCAGACACTGCGCTTTATATGGCAACTGTTCCTCGGTTTCATGGGCTTTCGTCGTGGCAGGTTGGTTCACTTTTGGGAGCAATTTCTTAAGATCCAAATCAACAAACCACAAGCGTTGGAAAAAAAGTCAGGTTTTTCCTTCTTCTTCTTCGTCTTCTTCTGCTTTTATGGATATCTCGTAAGCTCTCGTAAGCGTTCTTAGCTCTCCGATCGGACTAGATTTACGCTTAGATTGCTAGTGGCCAAATCCAAAGTCACGTTTTGGGTGTATAGAGATAGACAAATCTAAGCTCATGTTCACTCTTTCTTTAGACGTCAACAGACAACGATTTGTGGTGAATGTGCTCCAAGCAAACAAAGTTACGCTCAGTTGTTCATTCCATCAAGATGCTTCTGTGCCACGCTTCAAATTCTTATTAGAACGCGGATGCTGAGCGACTGTAGGTAGAAACGGCCTTACTGATAAAATTACCTGCCGCTGGTTGGCCCATCTTGACCTGGCATCGGTTGGCTAATCAATTCACCCGTTCGACCTGGCGCCGGTTCACAGTTGTTTCTCGAGGATCAAAGGAAAGTGTAAAGCTCATTAACTCTTCTTTACAGGTACCTCACTCATTACGATACGCGCTCTGACCCACTCTGGAGCATTTACATATTACTTTTCGTCGCCCTTTGTATCTAATCTTCCGCAATTTGTCAGTTGAAAGGATCTAGAGATGTAATAATGTATTCTAAAGAGAAAGCTTGGGGTTGTAATACAAAAGAAGTTGTGACCGCCATTGATAACATGTCAAAGAGAGCGCGATCCGTTCAACAGATCAGCCAAAATGACTCATATGCTCGTGAGTGAGGGCATTTGTAAACTCACGCGGGCCGAATGCCTCACATCTCAATTCTTTGGTGATTTTGTGGTGGGCTCGAACGAGGAAAAGCAGATAACTGAGATCTTGTTTGGGGACAAAGAGGGAAGAACGCTCCGGACAATGGACTCACTTAATGGGCAGTTCACCAAGCTGGCCGACCAAAATATGTAAATGTATGTCAAGTCATCACTGCAGGAAGCTGCAGGGGGAATACTATTATGGTGTCAATGAAGGCGGCCATAGCGTCTTGGACAAAAGCTCGTGTCTCTCGTCTCCGGCACTTCTGATTGACTTGCCAAATTTACATGCAAGGATTTCCAATTTATGGATAAGAGGAGGCTGTCCGACTTCCATCCCATTAGTGACGAGTTTCAAAGGATTCGAAAGGGAAGGCACCTTGACTTCTCTCACGTAAAAGCTCCATGCGTCAACGATTTGGAGGATGTGATCGGACGGCAAGGTGCTTATAAAAGATTATGTGAACCGCGAACCTTCTCAACTGGAGTTTGGATCTGCACAAATAATCCTCAAGATTTGTATCTCCGCGAGGTATTTCACGGTGGAGAAAATGGGTTGAAGGGCAAGATTCGTTGGGATGGATAAGGATGGATAGGTCATTATTAGAGTCGTTTGAGAAAAGGAAAGATGTCCAAGAATTTTGAACAAGATCTCCACATTCTAGATTCAGTGGATAGTCAGGGTTGATGGTCTCAAGGTTTCACTTTGGCTGGCTGCGTTGTTAAAGCTCTGCGTTAAACATCTGGATCACGAGGCCCTTCGAATAACTTTAGGGACCAAGACTTGAGACTC